>VMDO01017767.1:0-43984 GCA_007922755.1 Pedetes capensis
AGGCAAGTGCTCTACCACTGAGCCACACCTCCACCCCCCCCCCCCATTTTACCTTGAGGTAGAGTCTCACTAAGTTGCATAGGCTGCCTCTGGTCTCGAACTCATGATCCACCTGCCTCAGCTTCCTGAGGCACTGGGATTACAGGTGTGCACCGTAGCACCTGGAAATTAATGAATTTTTAATTCTTTGCATATCATAGCACAAAAATATGTCAAGTAAAAACAAACAACAACGTGGCATTCTACTCTCAGAAATGAACACATTGGGAAGACAATAACAACAGAAAAACTTTTAAAACATTATGTCGTTGTTAGGTGCTGCTAGCACCACAAAATGGGAGAAGGACATAGCAATCCACTCCCGAAGCAATTCCACAACAATCAGCCATTGAAAACCCTATGAGGGCCGCTATGAATTGGACCTGACTCCAGGGCATCTAACAATAAAAACATTATAGACAAGGTTAATTTTATATCTAAATCTAAATCTACATATGCATGTATCTATATATTTGGTGCTAAATAACAAAAACAGACATTTTCCAAATGCTTATGGGATATAAATCTATAGATACAGACACACATAAAGCAGTACACTTTTTAAAAAGCAGGAAGAACTAATTGAAACCATATTATATTATTTATAAAAAAAAAAACTTAGGCCCAAAATTCAATTCACTTACAATTTAAAAATCCCTTTCTCAATATTGCTGCATGATAGGGAATCAAACCTGAACTTGTACGTCCTTCATGAACATTGAATGTTGAAGTTAAATGATCAAAATGTTTCATGGCAAAGGTCAGAAAATGAATACTTTTTTTTTTTTAACGTCCAAGGTAATTGTAAAATGGGGACACACTCCTTCCCTCTTGGTATCCTTTGGCGAGGACACCGGAAGTTATGGAGCCAGGGGTTGGTTTAGAGCTTTGTCTGGCGGGGCAGGGAAATACACTGTTCCTTTCCAAGCGGCTGGCTTCTTACACAGCATAAAATGCTAGGGTGAAGGAAAAGAGGCGATTTTCCCACAAGGGTAGAAGTTAAACCACGCTTTTCCGTGGTCTGTGTTAATGAAATAACACTTTGTTGTGGTATGGGTGGGGCTGGAGAATTGCAAGAAGATGCACAGAGGCAGGGGAATTCCCTGAAAGCAGAAACGTCCCGAGCCTGGGCTCACCTTGCAAGCCTCGCTGGCTCTCTCTGCCCCAGGGCACAGCATTCCCTCCTCTGGCTTCTGTGTCCTTTCCACACCAGGCCAGGCCACTTCATCTGAAACCCAGAGAATCCACACAGCCATGATCCGAGGCTTTGCAGCCTCCCTGGCTGGCAGGCTCTGTTCTCCAGGAGGGGGTCCTCTGGCAAAGGGGCACAAGGTCAGATCCTGAGAGGCAGCCCATGCCATGCGGTGTCAGGACACAAACCTCAGAGCCAGGCTGCACACGTGCAGCGGGCCCAGAGCACACGGGAGCCTGGGATTATCCCAGTTTGGGGGCCTCTCTGGGCTGAGGGATCCAGAGTCTTTAGCACAGCAGGCCGGCTCCGCCCCAACCATCTGAGCGAAAGTCAAGGATTTCTGCAGGGACTCTTCCTTCGCAGGTGTTCCCGCAGCATCGTAAACAAGATGGCAGGGACGAACCACATCTGTCTGTTTGTAATTAAAAAAAGAAAAAGAAAAACCCTTAAGAGCAGACAAGATGGTGCAGAGGCGCCGCATCTGTCACTGTGGGACACGCAGCCGCCAGGCGTTGGTATTTGGCTTTGTTTGTGTGGCTGAGAGGCGTGTCTGGCAGGAGGGACTGTGTTCACCTTCTGAGTGCCAGGAGCACCAGGCCAATTAGGGCCCTGTCAGGGCTGTGGAGAGCGGCACTGTTCCTTTCCGCGGGGCTGATGACCGCTCCCTGGTCTGCGATGACCACCCAGCCCCTCTGCGCAGCCTCCGGGGCACCCTGATTCTTGCCTCCGTGACAGGGCCTCTGCCTCTAGGCATGGTGAAGTCCCCACGAGCCTCTAATCAGGACGGTATAGGCAAAATTCAAAACCAAATCTGCCATTCCAAAAATTACCATGGAAATGTAGGTTGGAGTTAAAATATTTTTGTTCTCAATTTGACGATTTGGCCATTCTGGGTACTTCCCTGAAGCTGTATTTCCCACAGAACGTGAAGCCCCTGGCTTGGTTCCCCTGTCTGCATGCTGGGCTTCCAGAGCCTGCCTAGCCTGGTTGTTCAGAAATGGTCAGATGCAGCGGGAAGGACCTCTGGGTGGCGCAGTTTTACGTCCCCAGGCCCAGAAGAGCTTGGCATATTGTCACCCTCAAACTGTTCACACACAGTAACTCACAAGTCAGCAACCCAGTGTTAAATGATTTCTAGAGATTTCTCTGGGCTGGGATTTAGCTCAGTTGGTAGAGCGCTGCAGGTCCTGGGTTTGATTCTCAGCACTGCAAAAATGGGAGAAGGATGTGGCAATCCACTCCCGAGGCAATCCGGAAACCCATTAAAAACCCTAGGAGGGTCGCTATGAGTCAGCCACGACTCGAAGGCACCTAACAACAGCAACAAGAGATTTCTCCATACAGCCAGGATATTAGGCAAGGTCTTTGGATTTCTCAAAGACTTGCCCTGGTTCATCCACATTGCATAGGGACCTGTTGGAGGTTGTTGAGGGTTGGTACAGACACCATGGGCTGTTGTTAGGATTTTGAGTCCTATATTGACTTTGAGTTACAAGTCTGAGAAATCAGGATGGGAAATTGTGCACATGAATGAATGAATGAATGAATGAGTATATAAGTAAATGAGTCATTGCTTGGCACATCAGGTGGGCAGGCAGCTGTTCCCTTATATTCTGCCTCTCCTACCCCAGGAAAGCACTTTCTCCCTTCACAAACCATGGTCCTTCTATGTCTAAAGGTTGTTGCCACACCCCAGATGACACCTTCTTGTTATGGTTCCTCCTCTGGCTTCCAAACACTTGATCATGTTGTTGTTGTTAGGTGCCATTGAGTCAATATCCGACTCATAGCGACCCTACGCACAACAGGCGAAACACTATATTCAATGCTTTTCTGCTATTCATAGGGTTCTCAATGGCAGATTGATTTTTGGGAGTGGGTTGCTGGGTCCTTCTCCCTCTTGATCATGGGGTGCTGCTTTTAGCCTGGTGTACTGCATGTGGCCATTGGCACACAGACGTTGAAGGATGCTCATCCCAGACCAGAGAGTTCATAGGTGCTAGAAAGGAAACGTCATCCTGTTGCCATTTCAGCCCACAAGAAGAGGAAAGCTAGTAACTTCCCTTAGCAGTGGGTTGGATTTATTTTTGTTTTCCACAGCTGCAAAAGTCCAGACCTATGATATCCATCTGAAAAACCCAAGCACATCAAAAGAAAGCCTGTACCCTACAGGGGAGATTAGCTCTCTCCCAATTTTGGGGAACAAATTGGCTCTCAATTTGGACTTCCACCCCTGAAATACTCCTTCATTACCCACCGTTATGGCGCCAGGATAACACTGGAAAAAAAAGAGAAGCAACACAAGAAAATACTTAATTTCATTAATCTGTTTAGCAATACCAATATAATGAGGCGGAATATTGATTTTCTTACTGAGGATTTAAAATCTCCGCTCCTTTCCCCAGAATTAAATGCTTCAAACTGGTATTGCACCTCTTTACAGTTGCATCTTTAATTTAGCTGTTATAATTACGCATTAACGGATGTCAGTAAGATGGCCAGTTAGAGACCATTCTGTTCTGCTTGTCTTGATTATCACAGTTTAGATGTAAAGTAAATTAGAATGAAAGACTATACGGTCCAATTACAGATAAAAGCAGCAAACTGCACTGTTGTAATTAGATGCCAGGACTATTTTTCTTAGATTTCGTATCTCTGGGGGCCCTTCTCTGAACTAGTTGGCTGAAACCGTTGCTGAAAGATTTCAAGATGTCTCCGAGTCTCTGCAGCTATTTTCTTGCTCCGAAAACTTGAACTTCCGCCTGGGGCTCTCTTCCCGGGGACCTTTCCAGAAGAACTCAGGTTCCTCTGGGTCAATCTGGATGTTCCTACTCTTCTTCCTCTGTCCGCTCTCCCTTCTCTTTCCCTGCTCTTCCTCCTCATTGATGTTGAACCTTAGATAGTGCCCTGACTATTTGAGTCTCAATGGTGATCCAAAACTCTGGTTTCAACCTTGTTGTTGTTAGGTGCTGTCAAGTCGGTATCCGACTCATAGCGACCCTACGTACAACAGGGGAAACACTATTGTCAGTGCTTCTCTGCTGTTCATAGGGTTTTCGATGGCAGATTGATTTTTGGAGTGGGTTGCTAGGTCCTTCTCCCAAGCCTACAGCACCTGGTGTTCCCAGGCAGTCTCCCACCCAAGGACTAACCAGGCCTGACCCTGCTTAGCTTCAGAGATCTGACCAGATCAGATGCCACAGGGCTACGGCGGCAGGTGCTTTCCACCCTACCGGTGGGATATCCTAGAAGGGAGGATGGGCCAGGTCATATCTTCCCAGCAATATTACTTATCTTTAACAGAGAAAGGGGTGGTCGGATGTGTGACTTGGAGATAACGAGACATGCGATTTAATTAATAAGCATTAATTGACTGCCCATCTTGGTCAGGATAAGGCTGCTGGTCAGTCACTAGCCATGACCCTCACCTCCTAGTGGGTGGTGTCTGGGAACCTGTCATCCGTTCTCATGCCCCTCTGTATATAATGACACAGTGTGAAGAAGTGTTCAGGAAGAGGAAGTTCTGTGCTCTGCGATGTGAAGAGCAGGGATACCCAGCCATACAGGAGGTGAGAAGTCTGCACCCCATCACCCCAAGCTGGGACGCTTAAGTTGTCCAGAAGAATGAAAGGGACTTATTAAGGTAGATGGAGAAGCTGCAGGAAGGAAGATTGTGTTTAAATCAAAGGCACAAAGGTGATCTTGGATGGCTAGTGAGTGATGGGCAATGAAGCTACAAGAGGTCTGCAGGGCCAGGCGTGAAGAATCTTGTGAGCTGGGTTAGAGCAGGTGACTCATGGGGCCAGGGCTGGTGGCGTGCACTGCAGTCCCAGCTACTCCAAAGGCTGGGGTGGGAGGATGGCTTGAGCCCTGGAGTTCAAGACCAGTCTGGGCAACACAGTGAGTCCCTGTCTCAAACATTGTCAAGAATAAACCTCTATATGGTTCCTTCCTGCCCTGAAATAGGCCCCCCATCCCCGGTCCTACTGAAATGCTGGTGCAGACTTGCATCTGGATATCTAACAAAACCCAAAACCAATACGGAAATCTTATTTTCTGCAGGTGTTTTAGGAGAGAACCACTGTTGATTTAGGAAGATTCTTTTTATTCCCATGATGAATTAATTTCCTAGAGATCACGTAAGGTGTGATCCAGGCATATATTTTCTTCTGTGACCAAACGGATCTGACCTCTTACTAATTTTGCCTACAATTAGTTCGGTGTAATTACCACCACTTACAATTCAGTCTGCTTTCACTAAAAAAAAATTATTGTTTGCGGGGTCATAAAACGCTGTAAAAATTGCTCAAATGAAAAATGGAGCCTGGGGAATGTCGCACGAGATAAGCCCAGCCATTAAATCCTGGACTTCGTGTGCATGTGAGCATGAGGTGGTGGCTTGGGCTGGAGGCTCTTCAGCAGCAGTGAGTGTGTGTGCACGTGGAGGCGGGTGTGAGCGAGGCTGGGGGCTGCCTGGGGAGAACCCCTCTTTCGTTGGTGTCTTCTGTATCCCTGGGGGGTGCTTTGCATCCTGCCAGGGCCTGGGGTACGGACTCACTATACAAGCTCTGCAGTGTGCTCTGGCTTCATCTCCTGCCTTTTCCTTCCTGGGTCAGACTGGACAGATCCAGCCAGAATAAAGAAATCATGAAGGCGGGGCGTGGTGGCTCACGCCTGTCATCCCAGAGATTGGGGAGGTTGAGGCAGGAGGATCGCGAGTTCCAAGTCAGGGACAGCCTGCATAACTTAGTGAATCTCTGTCTCAAGATTAAAAAAAGTGGGCTGAGGGTACAGCCCAGTGGTCAAGCGCTCACAAAGCCTGTGCTCGGCAAGCTTCGTCCTCTAAGCCCCCCCAATCATGAGGAGAGAGAACCTTCCCCAGTCACCCCCAAAGGATGGGCACCTCCCCTTGCTCCCTTGTCTCTCCCCTCATTACTGGGCCAGAGAAAAGGGAAATCTACAGAGCTTAAATTCTCCCCAACGACCCCGACCTCTCCAGAGCCACAAGTGCACCGGTGAAGAGTGTCTGGATGTTCTGGGTGGGCACACACTTGTCGCGATGCTGTGGGGGTGCACATGCTTGTTCTGATGTTCTGAGTGTGCACACACTGGATCTGACATTGTGGGTGCACACACACTTAATCCCATGTTCTGGATATATGTTAGTCAGGGTTCCCCAAGAAACAGAGCCAATAGGAGATGATAGATAGATAGACAGACAGACAAAGGACTTATGGGAATTTGCTCACCCAGGTATGGAGGTCAAGGAGTCCCACAATCTGCTATTTGCAAACTGGAGAAGCAGGGAGGTCAGTGACACTGCCCTTGGGATGGGGACTGTGGTATGAATCCCGGACTCTAGAAGAAGGAGAGCCTGGAGTTCTGCTGCCCAAGGGCAGGAGACTCTGGCTGGACCAGCTTCAGAAGAGAGTGTGAATTTGCTTTTCCTCTGCCTCTCTGTTCTATCAGGGTCCTCAGGGGAAGGGATGATGCCCCCCACAATGGGTATGTGTGGATCCTCCTCACTCACTCCAGGGATTCAGATGCCATGCTCTTCCAGAACTGGCGTCCTCCAGACATATTCAGAAACAATGCTTTACGAGCTATCGGGGCACCCCTTAGTCCATTCAAGTTGGCCCTTTCAATGAACCATTGCAAGGTGTGAACACACAGGCTCTGAAATCCTGAGTGTGAACACGCATGTCTTCATGCTCCGGGTGTGCACGTCTGAGTCACAGCAACTCTGTCGTATTCCTTCGAATCATGACAGAGGGAGATGCAGAGAGCCAGAGGAAGACTCAGAGAGCCAGAGGAAGAAATGTAAACAAGTGAGAATCCAGCTGAGGAAGCTGCGGGGTCTTCACATCTGGATGTCCAAGCCTGTAGCCAACAGGGACAAACTGCCTCTTGAAACTGCGCTTACACTCCAGCTCCAGGCACAAACACTAGTCCCTAGGCCCACAGAGCAACTCTGCTTAGTTTCTTTAGCTTAGAACAGGTGATTTTCAATAAAAATTGCATGAGAAATGGAAAACCAGACTCCAGATGACCCAGGGAATCCGGGAAAATAAAACCTGACAGGATTTGGATCCTGAGCATTTGGGAAACCAACTCTCCTCAATGCACCATAATATATTCCCAGCAAGAACCAGCTTCCCACTGGGCACCATTACAGTGCCATTACAGTGCCATAAAGTGCCATTACTGGGCACTTTAACAGAGTACCTGAGACTAGAGAAGATGCTCACCTGCAATTACAGCAACTTGGGAGGCTGAGGCAGGAGATTCATGAGTTTGAGGCCAGAGGAAGCCTCACATAACTTAGTGAGACCCTGTCTCAAAATTTTAAAAAAATGGGTGGAGGGGAAGCTCAGTGAGAGAGCACTTGCCTGGCATGAACACCATCCTGGGTCCAATCCCCCGGTATTCAAGCAAACAAACAAACATAAACCCAAAGGAACCCAAGCCAAAACAAAACAAAAAACAAATCCAAAATGCATAAAACAAAAACAAAAACAAAAAACTCAAATAAGCACAAGGGACTTAAAGCTGCATAAGATATGGGTTCTTGTTTCCAGAACTACATGATTTAGTTGGGAAGAGAAGACATAAAACTTAGAAACAGCACGAGAGAAAGACGAGGGGCACTGGCAGAGTGCAGTGGCACCCAGGGCCGTGGTCGTGGCTGGGAGGTGCATTTTGCCTGTGTCACATTTGCACGTATCCATCAAGGTTGGGAGTTTTCTCTTGAAAAGCTGGCGGATGTGGGCACAGCAGCCAGAACTGAGTTCCTGGGTTCCCTAGGATGCTACTCTTCCTGTAGCTCCGTGCCTCATCCTTCCCTATGGGATGCGATTTGCCGACCTGGCAAACACCTACCAACAACAATCCCACTGTATGCCCAGGACTGTTCACAGTGCTGGGGACAGCAATACAAAGAGGGTCCTTGGTGTCTTCCAATGGAGAGCTCTCCCCACCTACTAAGTCCCCAGGGCAGATTTCTGGGGATACGAAAGCCTACTCTGCTCATTCTCTGGTGGAGAAGCACCAAGGAAATTATATGATCCCAAGGGAGGGTCACAGGGGCCACGGTGGAAAGAAGGCAGCTGAGTGCACAGGGAGCCACAGGAGGGGCAGAAGGAGGAGGGGGTCTGAGAAGTCCCCACGAGAGGAGAGTCCTGGGGAGCAGGGGGACCTCCAGGCAGCCTCACCTCCCTCCAGGAGGGGCTGTGCAGAGCAGGCAGGGCAGAGGTGGGAGAAGATAAGGGTAGAGGGCAAGCCAGGTCACAGGGGGCCCCAAGGGGCCTGCAGGGAGTGCAGATTTTGTTTGTTTATTAAATTTTATTTTATTTATTTTTCAGTACTGCAGGGATGAAGCCAGGGCCTTGCACATACTTTCCAAGTTGTCTACCACTGGCCGGCACTTCCAGTTCCATTTTTCATTTTTAAATTGAGACAGGGTCTTGCTAAGTCACGCAGGCTGCCTCTGGCCTCGAACCTGCGATCCTCCTGCATCTGCCTCCCAAGTCCCTGGGATTTCAGGTATGTGCCACCACACTTGGCTCAGATTTTCTTTGAATGTGATGGGAAGCCCTTGATGCAGAGTAGGAACATGATGTTTAGTCTGGTGCTGGATTCAAAGTCATAGGTCGAACAGGTTGGGAAGATGGAGCCTAAGCTGTAAGGAGGGGCCAGGCAAGCACAGGGGGTGGCTTAGTCCATCCTGTTTGACTTTAACAGAGTACCTGAGACTAGATCATGGACAGGGATTTCTTTGGCTCATAGTTCTGGGGGCTGAGGCAGCCATTGTCATTTGTTAAGCGCCTTTGAGTCGTATCCAACTCATAGTGACCCTGTGTACAACCGAACGAAATACTCCCGGACACTGCGCCATGCACATGATCTTTTTATGTTTGAGCCCAATGCTGTCACTGTGTTTCTTCTCATTTTGAGTCATGCCACATCAGCAAAATGAGGTCCCAGGAGCTTTACTCTATTCCTGTCTTTAAGGTCGACTCTACTTTGAAGAGGCAACTCTTCCCCAGTTGTTTCTTGAATGCCTTCCAGCCTTGGAGGCTCATTTTCTGGCACTCTATTTGTCAGTGCTTCTCTGCTATTTACTGGATTTTCAATGGCTAATTGTTTTGGGAGTGGGCTGCAGGGTCCTTCTCCCTAGTCTGTCTTAGTCTAGAAGCGCAGCTGAAATCTGTCCACCATGGCTGGCCCTGCTGGTGTCTGAGATACCAGTGACATAGCTTTCAGCCTCACAGCAACATGCAAGCCCCACAGTGAGACAAGCTGACAGACAGGTGGGAGAGGCATCCATGGGAAGACCAAAGCCAAGGTGCTGAGTCAGTATTTGGAACCCAACAGCTGCCTGATCAAGCACTTGCAGAAGGTTAGAAGGGCAAGAGAGGGTTGGGTGAGGATGCAAGGACCAGCTGAGCTGACCTTGTTTTCCTACCAAACCTGTTCTAAGATAAGTAACTTACAATAGTGACATCAGCCCATCCTCGAGGGCAGCGCCCTCTGACCTAATCCCCTCCTAGTGTGCCCAGCCTCCCAGCCCAGGAACTCTGACACATTCAAACCACGGCAGGAAGTTAGCTGTGAAGGCTCAGGGAGGATGGGGCTCCTGAGCCCAGGTCGGAGCCTCTCTCGTGGAGAATAGGGGTTTTCTTCTGTCACAGTGGAGAGCGGCATAGAAAGACTGTAAATATTGGCTGGTAGTGACAGGACATGAATCCCTGATCAGGCAAGTATGGGCATTTATGCGTCCTGTATTTTTATCATATGTATGCAAGGGGCCCACCATGATGTTCTGCTACCCACACGTGCTGTGAAATGATCACCGCAGTCAGGCAAATTAACTCACAGTCACCTCTGCGTGCGTTTGGTGAGAACGCAGAAAATCTCCTCTCAGATTTCCAGCTTTTAGTTTTTTATATATTTTGATATATTTTCCTCTTCTTTTCTCTTTTCTTTTCTTTCTTTTTTCTTCTCTTTTCTTTTCTGCAGTACTAGGGATTGAACCCAAGGCCTCGTGCCTGCTAGGCAAGTGCTGTACCCCTGGTCCTGCCTTTAGCCCCCTCTGTCTTTTTCATTTTGAGATGGGTTCTCCCCACATTGCACGGGCTACCTCTGGCCTTGAACCTGAATCCCTCCTCAGCCTCCTGGCTTGCTGGGATTACAGGTGTGCGCCACCACACCTGGCTATAATACCGTGTGTAATCTCCAGTCTCCACACTGCTCGTGGGATCTCCAGAGTCGTCTATCCTATAAATGCAACTTTGAACCCTGCAACCAACATTTCCCCACCTCCCTGTCCCTGACGACCACCATGCCACTGTTTTTCCGTTTGACTCTTTTGGATCCCATGAAAACCGAGATCATGCTGTACTCTTCTTTCCAGGTCTGGTTTGTTTTCTTTGGCATAACATCTTCCCACTTTGTCCATGTTGTTGCAAATGGCAGACCCCAGGGTCAGGCTTCTAAGGAGGCTTCAGCGCTCAGGGTTCCTTCTTTCATGGACACAAGGTCTCACTAGGTAGCCCAGCCTGGCCTTGAACTCGCAGCCCTCCTGCCTCAGTCTCCTGAAAGCTGGGATTACAGGCATGCGCCACCATGCCCACATGGGCGTTTTTTAACTTGTCCCTGGACACCCAACTCACATACTCAATTTCTCCTTCCAAGCTAAGTGTCTAGAATCCTACCTGCCCTCGTCTCTGGTTCTCTTAGGCTTGCTGGCTTGCCAAGACATCTGGGTTTTCTGGGAGGGTTTGGGGGTCTTTCCTCTTTATGGGGAGTGAGTAAGGGCCCGCCCGCAGCTACAGCTCTCTACAGGATCAGATCCATGTGTGTTTGTGGACACTCTGTTTGCTTTGACCTTGTGAGCCAGGACAGCTCTGAGCAAAGGCAGGAACAGAAGGAGCCAGGAAAGATATTTAATACGACTGGGAGCCTTGTTGCTGCCCTTAGTCCTGGGGGCCACGACCCCCACCCTCATCTTTAAGGCTGGGTCGCTCATGGTTTCTGACAGCATTGCAGTGCTGGTGATTTTCCCATTCCCTGGCCTTGAGCAGATGAAAACCACTGCAAGGATCCTGTCTGGAGGCCTCCAAGCACCCTGAGTCTGTGTTATTACGGGAGACTTAAGAGTAGTAAATAAAAGGAACAAACAAAATAAACACACAAAATGAAAAAATAATTAAAACAATAACTATTCCATTCATTCTGAGCACATCATGCAAGATTGCATTAGGAAAAAAAAAAAACTACAATAAAAACATGCTTTTAATCTGATAGTAAAAAAGCCCAATAAAATAAAAATGAGCTCCATTAATGAAAATAATGGCTCCTACCCCAGCCAGTTAAAATGCTGAGCTTATGTGTTTTGGGGTTTGGGGGAGCTGAGGACTGGCTTTTTTTCTTCTTTTTTATCCTGTAGCTGGTGATAGATTTGCTTTTGTTCCATACTCTAGATGGCCCCAGCTAATTAGCATTGCTCAATATGGGATTTTACCTTTTGTATGGAGCCCAAAGAAACTGTGTAGGAAGACAACCGATTCTTGGGTAAATGTGCAAAAGGGAAATTGTGCTCTCTTTAAGACCTGGACTCTAAAAAGGAAGTCAAAGACGTGGTGCAGTGTGTGTGTGTGTGTGTGTGTGTGTGTGTGTGTGTGTGTGTGTGTGTGTTGGTTTTCTCCTTTTCTCCCTCTCTTCTAACCTCTTTCTCTCTCCCTCCTCATTACTTCAATTTCCTTTTGCCCCTTTTAGGAAATGACTTTAATTTTCTTACAAATGACAGGTAAGCCCCACCTCAGACTCATTTTGGACCAAATGGAGGTATAAATAGATAAGTCCACAATCATAGGAGACCTCAGCTAGACCCTTTCCTGTTATTGTTGCTGGAAACATTGCGTGGCTCAGCTCAGGACCTCCTCATCTGCATCTTGCTGTCTTAAATGGTCTCCGCAACGTGGCCTTTTCTGCCTCTTTCCCCCATTCCTTCCCAGAATGTGTTACCCACTACATATGTGATTACTTGTGTGCGCCCTTCCTTAATTCTGACTCTGCTGAGTGTGACTACAGTTCAAAGAAGAACACCCTTCACGGCACATGTTCTGACCTCTCAAGATCCCGCTCAGAACCAGCCTCTCCAAGCCCCCGGCAAAGCTCATCCAAAGACTCGCTCTGTCCACTTCTCAGCCCCGATGCTGCCTCCCAGGGCCCCGCTGTTACCACTACAAGTACTTATTTGTTCAACTGAATATTAACATTATAATTTAGTACCTAATTATGCTTCGCTAGTCATAACTGGAAATGTGGTATTAAAATTTTTACATGCTCTTTGGCTATCAGCATGTACCTTTGTCAATATCCCGGAATGGCCCGAGATTTCTGTAATGTACAATCTTTGCGCCACTATCTCTCTGCCTCAGCCTCCTCCCCAGTACCTCACAGGTTTTCCCCTCTGCTGTAGATTGTGCTGAACACTGCGATCTTGCTGGAATACCATCGGGAATCTCAGAGTTCAGCTCCTTCCTAAGGAAAGTCACTCATAGATGTTTGTTCAAAGGGCTTCATCTTTTCTCTGGCATTGGTATTGACCACAAAGCATAAGCATTGTTGGGGTTTGAACACTGAATGTCCTCTACAGGTTCTTGTTTTGAGTGTTTGGTCCCTAGCCAGTATACTATTTTGGGAGTTAGTAGGGACTTTAGGAGGTGAGGTCTGGCTGGAGGAAGTAGGTCACTGGGGAAGGGTCCTTGAGGTCTATTACCCCTGGTCCTTTCCTGTCTCATTCTCTACTTCCTGTCCTCCATGATATGAGTGGCCTCTTCCCACCACCATGATGTTTTCCCAAGCTTATGGAGCCTAGCAACCAGGGGCTGAACCCTCAGAAACCATGAGCAAGACAAACTTTTCCTCCCTCTATGTTGTTCTCTTGGGCATTTGTGCCTGACACACTAAAGTCTTCAACGAAGTTTAGCTTAATGATGGCTTCCTGTCGTGTCCACTATCCTAGCCCAGTGGTCTTTAACCCTGGCTGCATACTAGAAAACTTCCTGGGCTCACATCAGAGCAATGAAATCTGAGCCTCTTGGAACTGGGGCTTCCTGTGAAATCCAACAGGCAGGAAGAGTTGTGAGCACCATTCTTGGAAGAGCCAGTATACGGAGGTTTTAAAGAGCCACCGATGCCTGCTTGACCAGTTCTAGCTACAGCAGCCATCGGGAAATTACTGAAAATTTCATTTCTGCTTTGAGTTTTATTATGAACTGATTAGCTATGCCTCACAGTGGTGGCCTGCAGCCGTAGCCCTGTGGCATCCGATCCCGTCAGATATTGGAAGCTAAGCAGGGTCGGGCCTGGTTAGTACTTGGATGGGAGACTGCCAGGGAACACCAGATACTGGAGGCATGGGAGAAGGACCTGGCAACCCCCTCCCAAAAATCAATCTGCCATTGAAAACCCTATGAACAGCAGATAAGCACTGACAATAGTGTTTCACCTGTTGTATACAGGGGTGCTATGAGTCGGATACCGACTCGACAGCACCTAACAACAACACAGTGGTGAGGAAGGCAGTGATTACTATTATTGTTGTTGTTATTATTATGTTTCAGTTTCTAAGGGCCAATATTTTGGCCTAAAACTAAGTTTAGAAGAAATCTCGGTAGGTCGATCCCCAATTGGAGCCACAGGAATAGGAAGAGATGCCCAGCCAAAGGAGACACTTTGTCCCCTTTGGGGCTGTGCTTCAGTGAGCAGGTGACAGAACTCCAGGGAGGTTTGGGGCTTTGAGAGTGGGGGATCCCGGGATCACAGCCTTCAAGCAAGACCTGGGTTGGGGGCCTAGAAGGACCGACACCCCAGCCTCGCTGATCTCAGCAGGGGAAACCGGGTGCAAGGTGATCACAGCTGAGGGGCACTCCCCACTCCTGCCGTGCCCCAAAGGTGTGGGAGGCAGCTGCTTTTCCAGAGCCCTGAGAAGGGCTCAGAGGGCAGGTAGGAGTGAGCTGGCCTCGCTGTGTGGGTCTCTCAATCCCCTCAAATTAGTTGATGCTGCAAAGTCCTGAAGCATGCAGGCTGGGGGCTAGGCACGGGCTGGGAATCGGGAGGTGGAGACGTCCTTGCAATGCTTGAGTGGACCGGGCTATGAGCAAAGAACAGAAAGGGACCCTCCCGCAGCTCAACAGTCTTGCCTGGGTAGAGGCCAATCCAAGGCCAGGAACCTCCCTGGGTCCCTTGGCCCTGATGCCCAGGGTGAGGACAGAAGAGAGATCCTGAATGGGCTGAGTTTGAAGAGGCGGCAGTCTTGGAATTTAGGTTCAAGTTGGGAGGAGTTGAGTTCTAGCAGTTCTAGCAGAGCCGTTGATTGTGTGCACATGTAAGTATCCTGAAAGCATCATGTCCAGTGGGCTGCAGTGACCCTCAGCCTTCATAGGCAAAACGCACCCCTTGATGAGCTGATCAGAGGCTTAAGTTTGGTTATGGAGAAAGTTTTCCATACACTAGGGAGGACCATGGGAGACCTCAACTGCTTCCTGTGATGTTCTCAGGGGAGGGCAGGGTGGTGTTTGCGGTCCTACTCAAAGTCCATCATTAGCTTTCCTGAGAGGTCCAAGTCCCAGCTCCTCTGAGCTCGGGCTTCCTATAGCCAGATTGGGGTCGAATCCCTTGGCAATAGCTAGGTGTGGGGGTGCACGCCTGTAATCTCAGCACCCAGGAGGAGGAGGCAGGAGGATTGTGGATTGCAGGCCAGCCTCCCTGCAGAGTGAGACCCTATCTCAAAGAATAAAAAAAGGCCTTGGGTGTATTTGAAATCCTGAAGTTGGGGCAGCCATGATGGAGATTCTGACAAAGTGAATCTGGCTGGGGCTGGGAAGTTGATTTTTCTACCTTGTCCCAGGTGAGTGTGGTGGCCGCCAAGTTCAGGGGGCGCTGAACCCTGGGTGGGTGCAGGGACAGCCCTTGCTGAGGAGTCCAGGGGAAGGTCATCATGGCATCCTATCTACCAAAGCTCATTGCTGATCTCTGCCCAGGGTGAGGGGCGTGGGTGGGTTTATCTCACGGGTCAGACTTGCTCAGATGCCAACAGAGTAAGTCATCCAAGCACCCAGAGCGTGGTAGGAAGCAAATGCAGCTTCAGACAGAGGAAGACTTTTCTGCCTGCTTTATTTATTTATTTATTTTTATTTATTTATTTTTTTGCAGTACTAGGGGTTGAACCCAGGGCCTCGCACTTGCATGCTATGCAAGTGCTGGACCACTGAGCTGCATCCCCAGCCCCCCTCTTTTTTTCTTTACTTTTTGAGACAGGGTCTCGCTAAATTACGCAGACTTCCTCTGGTCTCGAACTTGCGATCCTCCTGGCTCTGCCTCCCAAGCCGCTGGGATTACAGGCTTGCACCACCACGCCCAGCTCTGCCTGCTTTATTGAAAGAAGTTAGTGTCATCAAAACATGGCAGACACACAGAATAGAGTACTATGCAGCCGGAAAAAGAGGAGAAAATCCTGTCATTTGGCACAACACGGATGGAACTGGAAATCTTAATGTTAAGTGAAAAGAGCCAGGCACAGAAAGACAAATAGTGAAGGAGCACTCACAGGTGAGTATAAAAAGCTTAGCTCATAGAGTTGGTGAGCAGAGGAGTGGCTACCAGAGGCTAGGGAGGGGTCAGGAGAAGAGGGCAATGGGGGAAATTGCTCCATAGATTCAAAGTTGCAGTCAGATAGGAGGAAGAGTTGTTGATGTTCTAGTACCCATAGGATGATGATAGTGGTGTTGTACAATACAAGGTGAGATCAAAAGATACTGTGAACATTTAAATAAAAAAGTTTATTATAGTAGAAAACTCACTGCCGCTAATCCCCCTCCAAATACGCCCTGGCTTCATACATACTTATCATTCCAGCCATTTTCTGAAGCCTTCTGAAGTCTTCTTTCATGGGTTGCTTTAGTTACGCTGTCATGGATGCTTCCATGTCCTGAATCCATTCAAAATATTTACCTTTCCTGGCCATTCTGACTTGGGAAGAGCCAGAAGTGACCCAGTGCTAGATCCAGTGAATAAGGTCTGTGAGGACGCACCGTAACGTTCATATTTGACAGAGACTGCAGTGTCAGAAGCCATGTGTGACACGGAGCGTTGTCAGAATGGAGGAAGAGACTGAAGACACTCAGGAAAGAGGATTCCCAGAGCTGCTTCAGAAGGGACAAGAGCAATGGGGAACACTTTGGAGGGGATTAACGGCAACGTGTCTTCCAGTGTAATAAATATTTTTATTTGATTATTCACTGTAATTTTTGATCACTCTTCGTAGGAACCAAAAGAGCCAGGAGAGAGGATTTTGAATGTCCTTGTCACCAAGAAATGAAATCTTGAGATCATGGCCAACCTAAGTATCCTGAGTTAATCATCGTGCAAAACGTGAATGCACTGAAACATCAAACTGGACTCCCTGACCATGGCAAATTATTATCTGTCCATAAGAAATGTTGGAAATGGGGCTGGGGGTGTGGCTCGGTGGTAAAGCTCTAGCCTAGCATGCATTAGGCCTCAGGTTCCATCTCCAACACCACATACACAAGAAATTATAATAAACAAGCAAACAAATAAATAGATTGAAAACAAAGAACTTAGTTTCGCTGGGTTAAGTGAGCTTCCTGTTCATTGGAGGTTGGGCAGTCCCTGGTCAGGGATGCAGGGAAAGGGAATTCAAGCAGGGGCCAAAAAGGCTGACCATCAGTCCCTTGAAGCCCAGATTTCTAAAAGGGTCTCTGACCTTAGGCTCAGCCTCAGGTCTGAGGGATTGGCCTTGGAATGTGGTGTCACTTGGTGCTCTTTGCCTAGGATAGGTGTGTCTACCAATGGGCTATGGGCAACAAGCGCCTTGCCTTTTATTTTGCTGTTCTTTTTTTTCCATGACATGTTGTTGTTGTTGTTAGGTGCCATCGAGTCGGGTCTGACTCATATCGACCCTTACAGGGTTTTCAATAGCTGATTGTTTTGGGATTGCCATGGGAGTGCATTGCCACGTCCTTCTCCCATGTTTGTGGTGCTGGGAATCGAGCTCAGGACCTCAGACACTGCAGAGTGGCGCTCTACCAACTGAGCTAAATCCCAGCCCCTCCATGACATACAGATTTGAATTTGTATCAAGTGAAATATTCCCCATTTCCTTCCAAATTTTGTTATGGTGGCGAAGATTGTTGGTGACTTTAATACTGTGTTCAGAGAAACCATCCTGTGCGGCTTGATTGACGCCAATAAAGGAAAGGAGGAAGAGAGCCGAGTGATTTGAGGACAGATGACTGGCGCATCTTTTCCAGTTTTGCTCTGCATTTGGGTTAGATCTGTTGGTATTCAGTTCACGATCCTCCTTTTTTAAAAAAAAAATTGGTTTGTCTTTCCCCAATTACCTTGGCTGAGTTTTGTACAATATAAAATTAACCTTATTACAAATATTACTTTCCAGGGATATCATTTGTATGTTGGCTTTGTTTACTGTGTATTTTTCCAAAGGAATGTTTTAAATTTGTGTGGAGTCATCTGTTCTTGGTTGAGTTTCTAAGTTATGCAGGCTGCTTCTGGCTTCAAACTTGCAATTCTTCTGCCTCCACCTCCAGAGTCCCTGGGATTACAGGTGCATACCACCCCACCCCGCTGAGTTTCCATTCTTATTTAGGAAGCCTACATGAATGCCTGATTGCATGAGTAGTCATCTGATTTTCTAATAAAATTTCTAATAAAATTTGTTCTATTTGAGGATTTTATTGTTGTCATTAGGTGCTGTTGAGTCGAGTCTGACTCACAGCAACTGTATGTATAACAGAACGAAACACTACCTGACACTGTGCCATACACACGATCTCTTTTTATGTTTGAGGTTATTGTTAGAGCTACGACAATTCTCAATTTGATCTTTGTCTCATCAGTAAAAGGAGGTCCCAGGGGCTTTACTTCATTCCCATCATTAAGGTTGTCTCTGCTTTGAAGAAGCAACTCTTCCTCTGTCATCTTTTGAATGCCTTCTAGTCTGGGGGGTTCATTTTCTGGCACTGTACTTGTACTTCTCTGCTATTCATAGGGTTTTCAATGGCTAACTGTTTCAGGAGTGGGCTGCAGGGTCCTTCTCCCTAGTCTGTCCTAGTCTGGAAGCTCAGCTGAAACCTATCCCCCAAGGGTGGACCTGCTGGCATCTGAAAAACCTGTGGCACAGCTTTCAGCATCACAGCCACACACAAGCCCCACAGCATGACAAGCTGACAGCTATGTGGGGGATTTAAGCCTTTTATCTACCTGAAATTCATTTTGTTTATAGTTATGGGATTAAGGTCCACTTTAACATTTTATTTCATAAAAGTAACCAGCTTTACCAACATGATTTATTAAACGATCCTTTTTTCCTCCCACAAACTGAATGAATGTCTTTGCCAAGTATTAACTTCACATACACGGCCATCAAATTCTACATTTTCAATACATTTCCAGAGATCTCCTTGTCTGTTTTCACATCCATACTATGTTCACTTCATTACCACAGCTTTTGAGAATACTCTGGTAAGTCTTAACACAAATCCCCATTCACTTTGTTAGGAAATAGTTTTGGACAAATTAGGAATTCACAGACCATTGTAAACTTTTGGGATTCTAGTAGTAATTGATTAAATTTCTAGATTAATTTAGAAGTGCCATATATGATGCTGTTGTCTTCTCCTCCAAGAACGTGACACAGCTTTCCAGGGTTTTGATTTTGTCATGCATATCCTGTGGTTTCGTGTTAGACTTATTCTTTAGTGTTACATCATTTTTGTTGCTATTGTAAACAGAATAATGTTTACCTAATTCTAAGTCTATTTTTTTTCCTTTATAAAAATAATGAGTTTATTTTCCTTTAGGTATATAATTGGCAAAAAGAGAAACTATGTCTGTTTTCCTATGCTTTTAGCAATTATTTTAACTTTGTGTCTTGCATATTCTAGAAGTTCACTAATATATATGATGGTTACTTGCTACATCTGGACACTTGAATTTAAATTAAATAAAATGAGCTGGGGGCTGTGGTGCATGCCTGTAATCCCAGTGAGTTGGAAGGCTGAGGAGGGAGGATTGTGTGAGGCCAGAAGCAGCCTAGGCAGTTTAGCAACACCCTGTCCCAAAATAAATCACACAAAAGGGGTTGAGGGTACATCTCAGTGGTGGAGCATTTGCCTAACTTGTGCGAGGGCCTGGGTTCAATCCCCTAGTCTTGAAAAAAGCAAAAAAGATAATAAGGACATAGGGGAGATTTGGGTATAATTCCTTATTTTAATTGAAATATTTTTATTATTTTGCTGTTTAATATAATTCAAGAATAGTTAAGGAGATGCTAATTCGATTAATGATGAGATTTATTATTAAAAATAAAGCATATATATCAGTATATATATATCTATATATATACTGATATATATAGATAGATATGAGATATATCAGATATATATATCAGTAATATATATATATATATATATATATATATATATATATATATATATATTACTGATTGATATTGTCAGGATTGAAGAAAAATACTCTCAAGTTGCTGGTGAAAATGTGGAATGTTACAACTTTATGGGAAGACAGTCTGGCAACGTTGTTTTAGCATTTTAAAATGTATCTGCCATCCAACTCTCTTAAGAAACTACCCCCTAAGAACTGACCAACACAAAATGACACGTCTACAACAGTATTTATTGCATCATCGTTCACGCTAATCAGAAACTGAAAACAGAGCAATCACTTGCCAACCAGAATGGCTAAATCTAGCGGGCCAAGATTACATCACGGAATAGCATGCATCCCCTAGAAAGAAGGAAATAGAGCTATGTCCAATGACTTACTGAGTAAGAAAAATAAAATGCAGACAAGTGTGTAACATGTGCCATTTTTATAAGTCTAACAATGAAAAATCTTGCAAAGAGTAAGCAGATAAAAACTTACTTGGATGTATAAATGAGATTACAGAGAACTCTATGTATGGTCCGTTGTTCACGTGGGTCGCCTGGCAGAGCAGGTGTGGGGTATGGTGTTGAGAGAGGATGAGAGGGAAGGTCGTGTGAGAGTGTATCCCATCTATGCAAAATACATGTATGGGTACGTATCTATGAAGAGAGAAAACCCATAAAAGAAACGCTAGTTATGTTATTATGAATGCTTATTTCAAGGTTGGGAGACTCCTACATTTTTCTTTGTAGTTTAAAAGAAATTTAAAAATTTAATTGTTTTAAAAAGTTAAAATGTGTTTAAATTTTTTCTTTTCTTTTCTTTCTTTCCTTCTTCCTTTCTTTCTTCTTTCTCCTTCCTTCCTTCCTTCCTTTCTTCTCTCTCTCCCTTCCTTTCTTTCTCTCTCCCTTTCTCTCTCTCTCTCTCTCTCTCTCTCTTTCTATCTTTCTTTCTTCCTTTTTCTCTCTTTCTTTCCTTCTTTCTATTGTGGTACTGGGGAGCAAAGCCAGAGCCTGGCGTCTCCCAGTGCTCTAGTACTGGGCTATACCCCCGCCCTATTCTGTCACTTTATATATTGTTAACTTCTTTACAGAAAGCGAGTCAGCATGTGAAAGCAACCACCTCTTCTCTCGTAACGGACCTCTCCCCACCAATATTTAGCACAGTGCTTGGCGCATCTCCATACCCAGAGAAATGAAAAACGAAGGGAACAAAGGTTGAGAAGCAGTATACTTCTGCCACGGTTCCTTGAAACGAGTCTGTATTTCAAGGTTAGGTAAATATTTACATTACTTCCTGACATGTAAAAATCATGTTCATTGCCTTAGGCAACCGAGTTATTTTGGGTAGAGAATGTTTTGTTTTCCTAATGTAACCCATATTTTTCTCTTCTCAGATACGTAAAAGAATCTCTTAATCACTTACTTTATAATTTTTAAAATATATTAAATTTTGAAAATTAAGAGTAGGACTAAGCACTACTAAGTTTGAACTGCGTTTTCTTTCCTGTGAGGTTCTAGTCAAGTTTCCTTGGGCGGTGCTGGTGAAGGACCCTTTTTGCTTTCTTCACACTTTGCACGTTGCTCACAACAAAGTAGACCCACACATTTATTTGCGCATCTTCACCCTGAGCCCCCACACGATTCAGGAGTGTGAGGAGTAAAAGTAGTTTTCTCTCACTGTTTTGCTTTTCTCAACTTCCTCTGGCGTTATCAGCAGTTAACTTTGCCATCTCAATTTTACAACCATTTTGTCAAGTTTCATTTTACTCCAAAAAGATTCATGAGGACTTTTTCAGGATTGCTAAAGTCCAATATTTTAACTTGGGAATAACTAGCATCTTTGAAATATTTGGTCTTCTTATCCAGAAACTCAGATTGGTGTTTTCCCTTAAAAGTCATTGAGTTTTCTTTGTGTTTTTTTTTTTTTTTTTTTTTTTTTTTTTTTTTTTTTTTTTTTTTTTTTTTTTTTTTTTTTTTTTTTTTTTTTTTTTTTTTTTTTTTTTTTTTTTTTTTTTTTTTTTTTACAACTTTAACATTCAGGCTGAGCACAGTGGCGCATGCCTGTAATCCCAGTGACTTGGGAGGCCAAGGTGGAAGGATCACATGGTAGAGGCCATGGGCAGCCTGTGTAACTTATGAAGACCCTGTCTCAAGAGAAAAAATAATGAAAAAAATAGGCTGCAATGTGGCTTAGTGGTAGAGCACTTGCAAAGCTTGTGGGAGGCCCTGAGTTCAACTTCCAAGTACCACCAAAAACAAACAAACAAAATACTTTAATACTTTGAAATTCAGGTTTCTTGTGTATACTTTATGTTCAACAAAAGTCACTTCTTTTTTGTGACAGTTAGTTCTCTGACTTTTGACAAATATATATGTGTGTGTGTGTATATACATATATACACACGTATATATAGTTACAGTATTGTAATCTCTTCTACAATCACATAAGAATATTTCCATCACTACAAAAGTACTTTATGCCATTGTCACCAATTCCTCTCCTCACCACTGTCTCTGTTTTTCCCTTCTATCCCCAGAAGGTCATATAAATGAACTCACATGGGGTGCAGCATTTGGGTCAGCTAACCTAATTGTTTCAGGATTCATGCACATGCTGTGTGTGTGAGAAGTCATGCCACTCTACTAATGGAATGCTGTTCCGTTGCCTGGATTTTTTGCCCTTCCCTTGTTGATGGACATTTCTGTTGTTTCCAGTTTTGAAGGGAATGCAGAAAGTTCATCTTATAAATATTTTTGTATAAGATTTTATGTGGATATGTCTCTCATTTTGACTGGACATGGTTGGTATATGTTTGAAATGCTGGGCAGAATATACTCAATAAAATATACCGAGTTTAATACACTGAGCATGTGCTAATTTTATAAGAAGTTTTTTGTTTTTGAGAAAGATCATACCTTTTAAGTTCATACCAACAACGCATGTGAGTTCCAATTTCTCCCCACTCTTTCTAGTATTTGGTATTTCCAATCTCTTTTTCCCCATTGTTTAACTTTTGGCAAGTGCCTGGAAAATGTGCTATCTTGACCATTTGTCAGTTATAGTACTGGGAAATTAAGTCCATGGCTCAGTGGTACCAAGGGTTATACTGTTTTCCCTTATAGATATGCTTCCATCACCGTTTCTTGCTCTTCTCTCTTCATATATCACCTTGGGCTCTTTGGGCATCCATCAGCGCTATGCAAATCTAGAATTTTCATTTTGCAAAATTGAAACTGTTCCCATCCAACAGTTAAGCCCCCTCTTGCTCTTGGCAACCACCATTCTCATTTCTGCCTCTATGATTTTGACTTTTATCTTACATAGTGAAATCATAAAGTATTTTTTTCTTTTGTGACTGGCTTATTTTACTTAGTCCAATGTCTTCACAGTTGATTTGTGTGGTATGTGTCAGAATGTACTTTCCTCAGGGTGAACAACAACCCATTGTATGTATGCATCATTTTCCTTAGCCGGTATCCATCAGCGGACATTTGGATTGCCTCCACATTTTAGATACGTGAATACTACTGTTGTGAATACCAGTGTACAAATGTTTTTTCGTAATCCTGCTTTAATTCTCTTGGGCATATATTCAGAAGCAGAAATGCTGGGTCATTTGGTAATTCTACATTTATAGGTTTTTGAAGGGATCACCATGCTCTTTTCCACAGAGGGTGGATTATTTACTCTCCTACCAACTGTCCACATGATTTGAATTTCTCCACACCCTTGCCACTGTTTTTTGATAGTAGCTATCCTCATGGGTGTGAAGAGGGATCTCACTGTGTTCTTGGTTCCAGTTTCTCTAATGATTAGTGATGTTGACCATATTTTTATGTACCTGTTGGTTGTTTGTATATCCTCTTTGGCGAAATGACTACTCAAGTCCTTTGCTCACTGTTGAATCAGGATGTTGGTTTTTCTATTTTTGAGTTGATGGTGTTCTCTATTTAATATGGATACTAATCCTTCACATGATTTGTAAATATTTTTTCCCATTCTGGAGGTTGCCTTTTTACTTGATCAATGATGTCTTTTTTCATGCACAAAATTTTGAAATTTTCATAAAGTCTAAATATGTGTTTTTTGATTTCCTGTAACTGTATTCATTCTGGTTAATTTTAACCATTCTAATGCATGTGAAGCCTGCCGCTGTACCACTGTGGTGTCCGATCTCATCAAATATTGGAAGCTAAGCAGGCTCAGGCCTGGTTAGTCCTTGTATGAGAGACTGCCAGGGAACACCAGGTGCAATAGGCTTGAGAGAAGGACCTGGAAACCCACTCCCAAAAACAATCAGCCATTGAAAACTCTGTGAATACCAGAGAAGCACTGATAATAGTGTTTCTCCTGTGGTGTGTAAGGTGGCTATGAGTCAGACACTGAGTCCATGGCACCTAACAACAACAATACATGAGAAGTGATAGGTAATTGTGGCTTTAAACTGATTTTCTCTAATGACTAATGATGGTGAACTTTTTCCCCTGTGCCACTTTTATGTCTTCTTTGGGAAGTACACGAATCTTTTGCCTAGCTTTCTATTGAGGTCTTTGTCTTCCTATTGTTGAGCTTTATGAGCTTTTCATATATTCTGGAGACATGTCCTTTATTGCACACTGAGAATGTTTCTCCCTGTGACATGCTTTTTTATCTAGTAAATTATATATGTTAAAGAGTACAAGCGCTAAATTTGATGAAATGAATTCCATAAATATTTTAGTTTGATTTATAGTTTTGTGTCCTAGAACTCTTGACCCAAGATTTCACCCAAGGTCACCATGGTTTTTAACTGTTTTGGCTTTAATTCCCACAAGTAGTTTTAGCTCTTACATTTACGCATGCAATCCATTGCAAGTTCCTTAAAGGGCTGTAACTTTTCCCATATGGATAGTCAATGGTTCCATCATCATTTGCTTAGAGATTCGTCTCTGCCCATAGATCACCTTTTCCCCCTTTTCAAGAATCAATGGATCATGCACACATGGGGCTGTATCTGGATAATCGCAGTGTCATCAATGTTTGTGACTATTCCTGTGCCCACACAAGACCTTCATGATTCCTATTGCTTTATAGTAAGCCTTGAAATCAGGTATTGTTGTATTTCCAAAATTGTTCTTCCTAAAATTACTTGGGCTATTCTAGGCCCTTTGCTTTTACAAATGACTTTTAGAGTAACTGTTAATCTATTTAATTAGAAAAGGATACTTCAGAGTTTTAGCTAAGATTGTATTAAACTCATAGCTCAACTAGGAGAGAACTGGCATTTTATGATCAGTGACTGTGTGAAGATGGTGCGTGGCTCCTTACTCGGCCTTTTTCAATTTTCTCAGCAATGTTTCCTGCTTTCCATTTATCTGGTTTTACATATATTTTGCTAAATCTATCTTTACAGATATTTGATATTCTGATACAATGAGAACTGATATTTTTAAGTTTCAATTTCGAGGTGTTTGTTGCTCCTATATAAATACAATTGATATTTTCTTTATTTATATCCTGTGACCTTATTAAGATCACTGGTTAGTTCTGGTAAGATTTTTTTTTTTTTGTAGATTCCTTAGACTTTTCCATCTAGAAAATTATATCATCTGCAAATAAAGATAACTTTATTTCTTAATTTTCACTATATATAGGTGAAGAGGCCTGCAGCTTTACCACTGTGGCATCCTATCCTGTCAGATCTCAGAAGTTAAGGAGGGTCAGGCCTGGTTAGTCCTTGGATGGGAGACTGCTGGGAACACCAGGTGCTATAGACTTGGGAGAAGGACTTGGCAGCCCACTCCTAAAAAACAATCAGCCATTGAAAATCCTATGAATACCAGAGAAGCACTGACAGTAGTGTTTCGCCTATTGTATGTAGGGTTGTTATGAGTCAGACACCAACTTGATGGCACCTAATGACAACAACAGGTCAAGAGAAATCACACCTTCACCAAAATGTTGCAGAACATAACTTGTTAAAGGTAGAGGAATGACCCCCTTCTTAAGGTGAACTGTGACCCGGGCTTGGAGACATTGAAAATACCAGTGTATTCTCCACTTCCTCCCTTGTCCCCTTAGATGTAATTCACGTGGATGCCTATTGATAAGAGAAGTAACGAGTCAGCAGCTGGGTGTGGGAAATTATCTGGTGAATTCAAACTTCCTACACACATTCAGAGAATGCGGACTAACTGTATGCCTGTACCGTATATCCAGGTACTGTTGTTGGTGTTATCTAACACCATCAAGTTGGGCCCGACTCATAGCTACCCCAGGTACAACAGAATGAAACCCTCCCCAACACCGTGCCATGCCCCACACTGTGTCGGTGCATCTCTGCTGTGCATAGGCATTTCAATGGCTGATTGTTTTGGGATTAAGGAGTGGGTTGGCACGTTCTCCTATTTTTGCGGTGCTGGGGATTGAACCCAAGGCCTCAGAGGATGCAGAGCAAGTGCTTTACCAATGGAGCTACACCCCAGCCCATATACTTGCATTAACCTTCCTAAATTATCTGCATATTTGCTTCAGCTGAGTCCTGCTTCTTCCTATTGGTGTAATTTTTGAGGCTGGTATTGCCATTGGAACTGTGCCCTTGCTTACAGAGCTTCAAAAATACTTCAGTATGGAATAGATATGTCTCATTAAAACTCTCTATCTCTCTCTCTCTCTCTCTGTTTCTCTCTCAATACTGGGTAGTTGAACCCAAGGCCTCACACATGCTCAGCAAATGTTGTACCCTTGGGATGCACCTCTAGCCCCTTTTTCTATTTTTATTTTGAATCTGACTCTTGCTAAGTTATGCAAACTGCCTCTGGCCTCGAACTCATGATCCTCATGTTTCAGCCTCCTAAATCTCTTGGATTACAGGCATGAGTCATCATGCCCAGCTAAGAATCTTTCCATCACAGAAAATTTACCTCGATCAGAATAACTGGACAGATATGCTAAACTCGATAAGTTATTGTATTTTCTCAGGTGAGACAGGCAGGGCTGTCTTCAGCCCTAGCTGGCCCAGGTGCTTGTCTCTGCCCACTTCCTGGCTGTGCTCCTGACCAGTCTCTTGGTATGTCACCGAGAGGTGGCATGTGGGAGCCCCATGCTTGCCTTCTGTAACCTTGGCAACTCCATGGAAAGGGACATCGTCTTCTTCTGAGCTCGAGTCTCACTGGCCCAGCTTGGGGACGTGTGGTCATCCCTCAACTTCCAACATGTGGCTGTCAGCCAGAGGTGGGGTTGGCCGCACCCAAGCCCCAAGCGTCATGAAGGCGTTATCACACAAGCCGAGGAAAGAGACGAAGGGCAGACATCACCCACGCCGTCCACCACTGAGGCTTGGCAATAGTTCTGGAGTGACCCCAGGCGGGGGTACTCTGCGCCTTGCCATTGTTGTGATAGGATGCATTATCTGTTGCCTTTCTTTGACGTCTGGCCTAAGATTTGCAAAGCAACTGCAGAAATTTGCTACTTCCTTTTCGAGGTTATCGTTTGCATTCACTGGGTCATGTCCCAGGCAGAGCTTCTTCATCCGACCGACTTTCAGCCTTAATAGATGAGAACTTTGGTTTTATCTAAGAGACAAAGGGGAGGAGAGGACACAGGTGTCCTGGTGAAGTCCCCAGGCCCAGGTCACGATTGACCTAAGATGTTGACATGCGTGAGTAACACTTATTCCTCATGACAGGACAGCTGAGGCTCCCCGGAACTCAGCCTCACCTTTTGGTTTGGCTCTTAGAGTCTCTTGGGGACGCCGACCCTTCCCCCTATGCCTGCTTGTTGAATTCCCACTCGACGCTCAGATCCGCCTCCCGCACGAAGTTCCTTGGCGTCCACATTCTGCAGCTGGAACTGACCTCTCTCCCAGCTGCAGACCCTTAGTGACTCCCTCCAGAATCGAGGTCTGGGGTCTTGTCTCTAAGCAGCCTAGAAGTGGAGCCATTTCTTGTCTGTGTTCCCACCAGCTTAGCACAGTGTTCAGTGCCAATCAAGTGCTCCTTTGGTATTTGTGGTGTGGAATCTGTGTCCCCTGCCCCTCCCCACGGTCCCCAGCCTCTTCCCAGGGTGGGCCATGCAGTGGTGCCAAGTGGAGACAGGAAGCAGCAGCTACCTACTAAGAGAGAGGCCCAGCCTTAAGCAGCAGTCCAAGGAGTGCCAGGAGAAGAACTAGGTGTGGCACGGTAGGCCATGGGTGAAAATAGCCCAGATGGCCTTCAGTGGGAGAAAGGATAAAATGATGTGCTGTCTGGATGCAGTGGAACACTAGTCAGCCATTAAAAAGGAAGGAAATTCTGACACATGCTAGAACACGAACACACCTTTGAACACATTATGTGAAACAAATCAGACTCAAAAGAACAAATACTGCATGATTTCACTTAAATGAGGCACCTCAAGTCACTAAATTCGTACAAACGGAAAACAGAATGGTGATTTCCAAGGACTAGAGGGGGCAAGGAATTGGGAATTATTATTTAATGGCACAGAGTTCCCGTCTGGGATGAAGACAAAATGTGGAGATGGATGTTGGTTGTGATTACATAATAATCTGAATGTAGCTAATACCACTGAGCACTTAGGAATGGTTAAAAAAGGTCATTTCTATATTATACAGAGCACGCCAGAAATGGACACACATTTTAAGGGAAAAAAAAAACCTGTATGTATGTAACGCTTGAGGCAAGCACAGGGGTGCACACCTGCGATCCCAGCAACTCAGGAGGTGGAGTAAGAGGATCATGAGTTCGAGGCCAAAAGCAGCCTGTGCCACTTAGCAAGACCCCAGCTCAAAAGAAAATATAAAAAGGGGCTGAGGGTGCAGCGCAGTGGTAGAGAACTTGCATGCATCAGGCTCTGGGTGCGAACCCAAGCACTGCAAGAAAAAGTTATAATATTCAGTGATTTACACCAGTAACAAAAGATGCGTGCAAGTCACGCTTGACTTCGGCCCTCACCAGAGGTGCCCAGAGCAGTCACTGTGACAGCAGCAGCAGGATTTGCTGCTGTGCCCAGGCTCCCAGATCTTCCCTTGTGCACGTCACACACAGCGTCATGTCTCAGCCTTCCAAGGATCGTGGGCAACTGCTGGGCGCGTTGGCGGCTCTTCTGCATTGTCACACCTCCACTGCCATTGCATTCCCGAAATGTTCTCGAATTGCAAGTTCTGCTCCAAAATGGTCTCACCCTCCTCCAGTGACAATCGTGGTTCCACCATTTCCTTTGAGGGTCCCGCCTGTCTCACGGCGGTGGCAGCATTCATTTGATTAATACCAGCTTTCGAGGAGACATCCTACTACATATCGCTACTGTGAGTCAATTCAACTTTGAAAGGTAGTACACAGATAACATCTTTAAAAATGTGTACAATTTTTGTCCCCCTGATATGTATGCATATACATATATATATACACACACACACACACACATATATATATATATATATATATATATATATATATATATGCCTGCAACTGTAGCCCTGTGGCATCCGATCCCGTCAGATCTCGGAAGCTAAGCAGGGTCAGGCCTTGTTAGTACCTGGATGGGAGACCGCCTGGGAACACCAGAAGTTGTAGGCTTGGGGAGGGACCTGGCAACCCCCTCCCAAAAATCAATCTGCCGTTGAAAACCCTATGAACAGCAGAGAAGCACTGACAATAGTGTTTCCCCTGTTGTACAGAGGGTCGCTATGAGTCGGATACCGACTCGACAGCACCTAACAACAACAACATAGTAATATATAAAAATATAGCAATATAGTTATATATGCATATATATGTATGCTGTTGTTCGTTGTTGGGTGCTGTCGAGTCAAATCTGACTCACGGCGACCCTCTGTACATCAGAATGAACCAATCCCTGACACTGTGCCCTGCCTGGCTTCTCTGCTATTCATAGAATTTTTCAGTGGTGGCTTGTTTTGGGAGTGGGCTACCAGGTCCTTCTCCCAAGTCTATAGCACCTGCTGTTCCCAGGTGATCTCCCATCCAAAGTACTAACCAGGACCGACCTTGCTCAGCTTCTGAGATCAGGTGGGATTGGATGCTAGGGTACTATGGCTGTAGACTTTCTTGTGGTTACAGCATCTGAAATCCACTCTTTCAGCAAATTTCCAGTATACAATACAATATCGCTAACTCTAGTCACCACACTTTAGATCTCCAGATTGTCCATCTCCTGTAACTGCAGCTTCCCACCTTTGGCCCTCCACCTCTCCGCTCCTTGGCCCCTCCCTCTGGTAACCACCATTCTCTTCTCTGTTTCTATGTCTTCAACTCTTTCTGGTTTCCACATAGAAGAAAAACCATGCGGTATTTTGCTCTGGGTCTGAATTATTATTTCACTTAGCATAACATCCTGCAGATTCAGCCATGTTGTTGCACATGGCGAGAATACTTTCTTTTTAAAAACAAGATCACGTTCTTTTTTAGAAAGCGAATATTATTTATATCCGTAAATATATGCATCATGACTTCTTCACCCAGCAATCCATCATGGGGCTTTTAGTTGTTTCCATAGATTGGCTATGGTGAATTATGTAGAAATGTAGATCTTAAACGTTCTCACCACAAAGAAAGAAAGAAAGACAGAGAGAGAGAGAGAGAGAGAGAGAGAGAGAGAGAGAGGAGCGAGCCAGGCACAGAACTGTGCACCCAGCACCAATAGTCCCAGCTACTCGAGAGGCTGAAGCAGAAGGATCTTTGGACCAAGGGGCTCAAGGCCAGCCTGGGAAACATAGTGGACCCCCCGCCCCGTCTCTCTATCTCTCTCTCTTTCTCTCTTGATGATGATGATACTACTACTACTACTACTACTACTACTAATAATAATAATAATAATAATAAACATATAAACAGTCAGTCATGGTGATGCACCCCTGTAATTCCAGCTCTCAGGAGGCCGAGGCAGGAGGACTGTGAGTTCCAGCTTAGCCTGGGCTATATAATGAGACTCTGTCTCAAAAAGCCAAAAATAAATAAATGAATAAATAAGATAAATAAATAAATGAAAAGAAAACAAGGGAGAAAGTGAGAAAAAAGAGAGAAAGAAAAAGGAAGGAAGAAATAAGGAGGCAGAAAATGGTTAACTATGTGTTGTTGTTGTCGTTGTCAGGTGCTCTTGAGTGTGGTCTGACTCATAGTGATCCAATACACAACAGGATGAAACACTCCCCGACACTGTGCCATGCCCAGCACTATTGTCTGAACAGCTTCTCTGCTGTTCATAGGGTTTTCAATGGCAGATTGAATTTTGGGAGTGGGTTAGGGTTTTCAATGGCAGATTGAATTTTGGGAGTGGGTTGCCAGGTCCTTCTCCCAAGCCTACAGCACCTGATGTTCCCAGGTGGTTTCCTATCCAAGAACTAACCCGGCCGACCCGGCTTAGCTTCCATGGTCTGATGGGATCAGATTCCAGGGTGCTATGGCTGTGACTCACTATGTGAGGTGATGTCTATGTCAATTATTCTGATTGTGGTGATTATTTTACACGTGTCCTTCCATCCAAACAACACACTGCATACCTTAAATACACACACACAATTCCTATTTGTCAATTTTGTGTTAATGAAGCTGAGAAAAAAGAGATGACATGAGATGGTGGGCACTGAGGCCTCGGAACATGACTTGGCCACCGCACCCATTCAGCCAGCGCTGCTTGTATGACCAGGTGACTCGCGGTGCTCATCCTGACACCTGGCTGACTCAGCCCCGGGCCTGGCTGCAGCCATCGCCACCCCACGTCCTGAGCGTGGGCGCACACCGGCCCCCAACTCTTGCAGCTGAAATGGGCTCGGGGCCGTCATCCCTCATGGAGGAGGCACGTCTCTCCAATGCTCTCGGAACAGTGACAACTTCCATTAGACATCTCTTTCTCAGACAGCTAAAAGTTGCTGCAAATTTTTGCTGTCTTGGACAGAATTTAATTCCTAATTTGAAAGATTCTTAATTAGAAAGCCCTAATGAAGTGTTCTGCTACTTAAAAGCTAAGTAGTTGAGGCTATTTGAATTTTAAAAAATGCATAAAATCTATGTCATCTTATAATAATATGCCGAACATTATTTTTAAAAGCATTTCAGGGGTAATTAGTATCAATTTTATTGTTGCTAGTATTATGGATACTGTTAGTATCAATCAGATTAATAATTTTAGTATTTTCCAATACAAATAAAATCAATACTTTGGTTACCATTACTATATAAGTAGCAGTATTATAATTGTATAGGATGCTAATTTTATTATGAATTAAACATGTAAAAAATTCATTTTAAACCTAATATTAAAACCAATTAAAGAGTCAAGAATATAAACATCTGGGAAAACTTTTAAGAAGAATGGTATAGAAGCTACTGAAAAAAATACAAAACACATTCTGAAAAAGATAAACAATTTTCAATTAAAGCGCTATAAATACAAGTGAACGAGGAGACTGAATGTCTAAATTCTCTCCAAATTAGATTGGTGTTCAATGCAATCCTAATCAGCGTGGAAAGTTTTTTATAGGGTGGAACAAGGAACACAATGTTTCTAAAGCATAGCTAGGAGAAATTATATGGGCAAGCACGAGCTAAAAAATCGAAACCAAAAATTCATGGAAGGAAGTGGGGCAAGTTTTGCTGGATAAAATATATTACAAAGCAAGATTCATTAAATCTGATACTGACACTAAAACAAGTACAGTTTATTATCTGTGTGCATGGGTTCTGTGTGTATAGCTTCTACCAAGTGGGAATTGAAAACTTTAGAAAAAGATATTCCATGGTTGCTGATGTGTGTGAGGTTCATATTTGAGCCCTCGGTGGTGGGGTCTGTGCTGAACACATACAGACATTCTCCCTTGTGATGACTCCCTTAACAATGCAGCATAACAATGGTTTATGTAGTGCTTACATTTTCTTAGTATTGTAAGTAATCTGGAGATGATTAAGAGGAGATGGGGTGTGCACACACATGGTCCCAGCATGCGGGAGGCTGAGGCAAGAGGCCGGCAAGTTTGAGGCCAGCTCGGGTTACATAGTGAGCTCAAGGTCAGCCTGAGCTTGTCAAAAATTAGTGACTAAATAAGTAAGCAAAGAAATAAAAATAAAAAAGGAAAAAGTACACAGGCTATATGCAAACATTGTACAGTTCCATGAGAGACTTGAGTACCTGAGGATTTGGCATCTGCAGGGCGTCTTAGAACACATCACTCTCACAGGTGTAGACACACCTAAGAAGCAGACTTGTTGTTGTTGTTGTTGTTAGGTGCCGTCGAGTTGGTATCCAACTTATAGCGACCCTCATAGGGTTTTCAATGGCTGACTGTTTCAGGATTGCCTTGGGAGTGGATTGCCAGGTCCTTCTCCCACTTTTGCGGTGCCAGGAATGGAACTCGGGACCTCAGAGACTGCAGCGCAGTGCTCTACCAACTGAGCTAAATCCCAGCCCCAAGAAGCAGACTTGAGCCTTCCCGAATGCTGTTAGAAGTCCTTAACATTTAAGAAGTGCTCCCCAAATGGTCTCGGAGCAGGCGGAGAGCTACAGAGGTTAGACAGGTAGATTTTACCTTTGTGGCATATTCCAAAATGAGCCAAAATGGATGAAAATGTTAAGTTTTAAATAACAACCTAACCGTAATAATCTAGAAGAGAATATCCATGAGGACTGAAATGATCTCTTGGCCAGAAAAGGGTTGAACTCATCACTGATAAAAATCGTAGTGGAGCCAAGCACAAGGTGCGTGCCTGTGACATCCAAGCAGCTGGGGAGACTGAGGCGGGAGGATCGTGAGTTCCAGGGTGAAGGCAGCCTGCACAACGTATCGAGACCCTGTGTCAAAGAAAACAATATAAAGGGGGCTGGGGTGCAGCTCAGTGGTGGAGCGCTTGCCTAGCATGTGCGAGGACCTGGGTTCAGCCCCCTAGAACTGCAAGGGGAGAAAATAAAAGAACAGAAAAAGAAAAGAAAGGGAAAGAAATCACAGCAGACCAAGGAATTTGACTACACAGGATGTAAATAATTTACCTAGCAGTGAAATCATAAATAGAATTGATAATGGGGAAATACTTTCCACAAGCATAATAAATGATCTTTATCCTACTTACATAAAAAGCTCATATCACAAAAAAGAAGATTCCAAAAGAAAAGTAAAGTAAAGGCCTCACAAGGAAAGTTGAATGATAGGAGAGTAAAGATAGATGGATGATGAGTATATGATACTATCAATCCCAGCAAGAAATTGCAGGGATGGCAATTAAAACATTACACTGATTTAAGCCATCACATGTATAGATTTTTAAGCCATCAGATGTGCAGATTTTCAAGATCTGCAGTTCCCAGCACCATCAAAGACACCAAATGCGGAACCGGTGGAAGAGTAAATTGTTACAACTGCTTAGAAGGCAGTTTAACTGTAGGCGTCAACGGTCTTTAAGATGTTCATATTTTCAATTGAATACATTTTTTTTTTTTCGGTACTGGGGGTTGAACCCAGGGCCTCGTGCCTGCATGCTCTGCAAGTGCTGGACCACTGAGCTGCACCTCAGCCCATTTGTTTACTTTTTGAGACAGGGTCTCGCTAAATTACACAGACTGCCTCTGGTCTCGAACTTGCGATCCTCCTACCTCCGCCTCCGGAGCCGCTGGGATTACAGGCATGTGTCACCACGCCCGGCTGAATACATTTGTTTAAAAAAATAAAATCCATGTTCCTAAAGTGTGCTAAGTAGTCTCATGGAAGTAAAATATGGGGAAAATAGAAACAAAGGCGTGTCCAGTGATGGGCGGGGAATGTCCAATCAGTATCTGCACACTCTGGGGCAGGGCGCCATCGTCCCAAATGTTTACAGAGACTTGAGATAATGTAGGAAATGGTGGGTAGCAAATAATGAACACACTGAGGAAAATATTTGCAGCACCTGGCAGAAAAGGAGCAATTAGCTTACATCATATGCAAAGAATATCTATTCATTTTTTAAAAGCAGCACTATTACAGACGGGGCCAAGGCTACCCATAGGCAATTCACAGGAGAGGAAGTGCAAATGGTGGGTAAACTTATAAGAACATAAGAAGGACATATGAGAATATTCAGCCTCTGGGAATTAGGGAAACAGAGATTCCAGTGTGGATAAAATACTATGACTTATCCATCAGGTGGAGAAAACTAACACGGGTGATTTGGTGGTAGCACAAATGTAGAGGCTCCTCTGTGGCCAGCGGAGCTGTGACATGCTTCAGCCTTTTATGAAAGTGAATGTAGAGTATCCACTAAAACAAACGGAAGTGTTCATGGGCTGGGGTTTGGCTTAGTGGGGAGAGTGCTGCTCTGTACTCTCTGAGGACCCAGGTTTGATCCCCAGCACCGCAAAAATGGGAACAGGATGTAGCAATTCACTGAGCAAGTAATCTCAAATCAAGCAGCTATTGAAAACCCTATGGGGGTCACTATGAGTTGGATGAACTCGCACTCACCAGCACCTAACAACAACAATAAAGGATTGGTACCCTCTTGAGCAAGTGGCTGTAGTTACGACTCTATCTTATAGAAGTGAGAGAGAAGAAATCTTCTGTCCCATTAACAGAGAAATGATCAAATGTATTGGGTGTGGCAGAAATGCAGGATATGATGAGAGAGAGAGAAAGAGAGAGAGAATGTCATGATGGTAGCCATTGTTTTGTACAATAAATACACACCAATTTAAAAAAAATGGCAGAGAAGCACTGACAATGGTGCCAGTGCCAGGCACGTCACAGTGTTGGGGAGCAGTCCCTCTGTTGTATATAGGGTCGCTATGGGTTGGACCTGACTCAACAGCACCTAACAACAACAACAACAACAACAGCAGCAGCAGCAGCAACAGCAGCAGCAGCAACAAGATGAAATGAAATGAAATGAAAATGTGCTTCCAGTCCTAAGGCCCTGAGTGAAACTCTAAGCAGTTGAACTGGATAACGTCCCAGAAAATGCTCTGGGTGAAGCCTAGTGAGAGTTAGGAACTTTCTGGAGGTTTTGGACTCTCAGTTGTAGGGGAGGTGGTAGGGGAAGGGATACCCAAGTGCCTTTTGTGCAGAAGTGCCAGGGAGTCGGGGAGCCAGAGTCAGATGGCAAGGAGGCTGCGCCCTAAGAGAGGCTGTCGCCTGCTGAGCTGGCTCCCCAAGAGAGCAATGCAGTCAAGACCAAGCCTTGGAGGCGGGCGAGTAGTTCATTAAAACAGACGGTGGGTCCTCAGCTGGGTGCTCCCCCCCACGGCATGTGACTGGAGAGCCTCTTGGAGGTGGGGCACCCTGGGAGTCTCTGGGTGGCTTCTCTGTGGCTTTGCTAATGGGGACAGGCTGGCGGCGTTCTCCCACGCCCCTGCCTCGTTTCCACAGCGACCGCAGGAAAATAACTTTCTGTTGGAAATTTCCAGCTAGATCATGCTCATTCCAGTCCGGGGGTTTGAGCCTGATCAGCTGGTCAAAATGTGAGACAGTTGGTCATATTTCTTCAGTGCATGAGGATTTGTGAATTAAATATACACACTTGGCAAAAAAAAAAAAAGAGGTTAATTTAAATCACATAATGCATTCATACTTGATCTGTCCTCCCTGCATTAGGTGGGGCTGAGCTCAGTTGGTAGATGCTGCTCTGTGCTCTCCGAGGCCCTGGGTTCGATCCCCAGCACCACAAAAATGGGAGAAGGATCTGGCAGCCCACTCTTGAAACAATCAGCCATGGAAACCCCGATGAATAGCAGAGAAGCCCTGACATAGTGCAGGGCACGGCACAGTGTCGGGGAGTGTTTCGATCTGTTGTACATAGGGTCACTGTGAGTGGGACCCGACTCGATGGCACCCAACAACAACTCTACATCTGATATGCTAAGTCTTGCAGAGGGGACAGAAAACACGGCCGTGCATTTTCTGTACCCTCAGTGGTTTTCAGGAGTGATCCTCAGTCAGCATGGTTCTGATTGCATGGCCATCTGGCCCCTTGCTCTGTGTGTGAGGTGATTCCATGGCAGTCAGCAAGCTCCAGAGCCCCCCTGACACCTGGCTTCCCCTGTGAGAATGGGGAGCTCCCAGCCCAGGACAGGACAGGGATTTGCGCAGGATGAGCAGACAGAGCTTGGGGAGAACTCCATGGGTGCAAATTCCTTCCACTTCCCCTTCATTGTCTGCACACTCTGTCTTCTCTGCCTCTCCCCATCTCCCCAACCATACATAGAACTCAGCTGAGAACCGCGCTGCCCTCCCTCTCAACAATGCATTTCATACAGCACAGAGCTGAGCTGAGCACATAGCAGCATCTCAGCAAACAGTCCCTGTCTCTGCCCTAGCTCTACCTCTGTTGTAGAGTGAGTTCTTTAAGCTAACTGAGGCTTCCTGCCTCAGGATGTTGGCACTTGCCCTTCTTGGTGCCTGACATGCTCTTTTCCAGGTTTAACCACTGTCTGGCAGAACACTTTGTGTGTGTGTTGCAAATAATCTAGGCATATTGGCAACAATAAAGGATTCATACCCTCTTGAGCAAGTGGCTGTAGTTACGGCTCTATCTTATAGAAGTGAGAGAGAAGAAATCTTCTGTCCCATTAACAGAGAAATGATCGAATGTGTTGGGTGTGGCAGAAATGCAGGATATGATGAGAGAGAGAGAAAGAGAGAGAGAATGTCGTGATGGTAGCCATTGTTTTGTACAATAAATACACACCAATTAAAAAAAAAACTAAATGGCAGAGAAACACTGACAATAGTGCCAGTGCCAGGCACTATTCTGCCCTCAGGGCTGGTGGCAAGAGCAGGTCTGTGGGTGGTCCCAGTACCGTTGATCGCAATCAGGCAGCAGCCTATGGTTCCAGGCCATGGAGGGAAGATCAGGTCAGTTGGCTAGAAGCTGAACTAATCATTGACATTGTGAGGGAATGGTTCTTTTAAGACAAATGCTTCCAGATGCCAGGATCGCTGGATCAGTGTTCCTACCCAGATGCATCTGGGTGGGAGCCAGCCAAGTTCTGGCAGTTGATGAAGTCAGAAAGGGTAGTTAATGAGAAAGTAGCTCGACAGGTGGATTCCTGGAAGGTTGGGTGCAGCCTGGGTGGGTGTGCCAGGGCCTCGGAGAACTGGGCTCCATCGCTGTCTCCCCAGTGAGGGCATCCCCCACGTTGGTTCCTACCAGCAGGATCCTGCTCAGTCACGGCCCAGCCATGAGGGTTTGGAAGGCCTCTGACAGAATCGGGTTTTCTATGGCAATCACAATGGAGGACCTGTGTCCTGGTGGCTGGGAGCTTTATGGGCAGGCTCCGTGTTGACGCGCCAGCTCCCAGATCCAACTGAAAGCATTGGCGGTGAATGAAAAGCAGGGAAAGTAAGTGGCGTTGAACCTCTGGGAAGCTGGACAGGGTCTTTCGTTTCGCGTGTCATTTGGAATATTTAAATATTTTAAGGATTCAGGCAGCTGATCTCACGGTAGGTGCTCTTGTCACAGAGCTGTTCCAGAGGGGCTGGGGCTGGGACGGGTCTTCAGGTCGGCTGAGACTGATCCTGTACACCGAATGGACCCCAGCACGACGTCCCGCATAGAGCGGCGGACCATTAAGTCACCCTAGTTGCTCTCTTCCTCCTCCTATGCAGTGCCTTCACCACACAGCAGCCAGGGTGGTGTTTAGGCAGGAGAATTAAATATTAAAACCCCTGCTGAAACCTCTCTAACACCTTCTCATTGATATCACAATGAAGTCCAAATTCTTTACTGCCTGCACGCCTATGTGAGGGGTCCCTGCCCACTTCTCTGGCCTCAGCGATTGCCCATTCCAGCCACCCTGGACTCTTGGATCCCCAAACAAGTCAAAGGGCTTCCTGCCTCAGGACATTTGCACTTGTCCTTCTCTGTGCCTGGAGTGCTGGTCCTCATGTGTAGCCACCCTTCTGCATTCATCAATCAGCCGACATTCCACCTATTCAAAGAGGTCTTTCAGAGTAGTATCCTTGGTGGTCACTTTGCCATTGTCTTATTCCATTATTTTCCACAAAGCTTTGGCTGTTTTCTGAAGTTATTTGGATGACATTTTAATTTGATAGTTGTGTGACTTCTCCTGCTAGAATATAGATTCTGTGAGTGCAAAGTTATGTCTGATCTTTCATCATCAAATTCCCAAAACATAGAATGGTTCTTGGCCAAAGTTAAGTCTCCAGAAAATTTTGGTGGATGGGCGAATGGGTGGGTGGATGGGTGGGAGATGTATGTATATAGGGGTGGTGGATAGATGGATGGGTTGGTGGAAGAGTAGGTGTATTAATGGATGCATGAGTGGGTGGGTGGATGGATAGATGGATGAGTGGGTAGGTGGGTGGATGGAGGGATAGATGGATGTCTGAGAGGTAAGTGAGTAGATAGATGGATGGATGAGTGTGTGGGTAGGTGCATAGGTGGATAGATGGAGAGGTAGATGGTTGGTGGATGGATGAGTGGGTGGATGGGTGTCTGTGTGGCTGGGTCGGTGGATGGATGCAAGGGTGGGTGTATGGATGGATGAGAGCATGAATGGATGGATGGGCAGGCAGGCCTGTCCAACCCAGGAGTTCAGAGACTCCAGGTGGAAGTTATTTCAGCATGACTCCTTGAGGAGATCCACTAAAATGGTGAAAGATCAGGTCAGACCATTCCATCACCAATTTGGGTTTAGGGTTGGGGATCCTTACTCTTTCATAAACTGTAGCCCACCCAAAGGACAGCCTACTAGGACCTCATCAGTTACTTTCCCACTTATCTTTTTTCTCTGTTTTCATTCAGGCCACGGACAACTGATAATGAATTCTGGATGAACAAACCTTGATAATGGGTTTTTTTCTTCCCAAAGGAACACTCGAGTGTTGGTGTTGTTAGGTGCCGTCGAGTCGGTGTCCAACTCATAGTAACCCTAAGTACAATAGACAAAACACTATTGTCAGTGCTTCTCTGCTATCCATAGGGTTTTCAATGGCTGATTTTTTTCTTGGGAGTGGGTTTCTGGGTCCTTCTCCCAAGCCTATAGCATCTGGTGTTCCCAGGTGGTCTCTCATCCAGAGAATAACCAGGCTCGTCCCTGCTTGGCTTCCAAGATTTGATGCGATCGGACACCACAGTGGTACAGCTCCAGGCTAATACTCCTATAGAGACCATCATTTTTTTTTTCTTACAACATTATCTTCTGTTGCTGATTAGAATGATAATTTAAAAAAACATTTTTTGATCTAAGTAACACATACACTTTCGTGAGAATGAGTTCTTCATGAAAACAGTGTATTTCACGATGAGCTGCAACTGGAGGCTCAGGACAAAGGGTACTTGTGAAGTACTCACTCCAGCAAGTGCTAAGCAAGACGCAGAGTTGCCTGCAACAGTACTAATCATTATGGGAAAGAAGTCCCTTTTGAAATAACATTTATTTTTCTTCGATAATAAACTCTTTGAGGAGCATTTAGAAGTTTGTAAGGGAGACTTTTATAGTTACTCTCTAATCCCACCCTCTGAGCGGACGACTCCAGCTCAGTTTCCTCTGTTTCATCTGTTTCTACACATGTAAACATGCATGTCTATTTTTACATGGTTTAAATTATCTTTTATGTACCTTTTTATCTTGTTTTTTTTTTCACTTAGAGTTACATCTCATGTATTTCCAGATCATCTGAAAACTCTGGGCAAACATCATTCAATTGCTCTATCGTATTTAATTGTATAGATTAACATTGCCCAACAGAAAAATAACGTGAACCCATATGGGATTTTAGACCTTCTAAGAGGCTTGGTGAACAAGTTAAACAAAAGTGAAATTAATGTTAATTTATTTATTTAAATTATTTATTCCATATATAATTTTTTTTTTCATTTCGACCTATGGTTACTATACAAACTGTGGAGATATTTTACATTTTTTGAACTAAACCCTTGGAACCCATGTATATTTTACATCTCAGTTCAAATCAGCCACATTCCAGGTGTTTGGTAACAACCCTTAGTCAGTGGTTACCACATCCAATAGCGTGGATCTAGTCTATTAAGAATAATAACAAGATATTTTATGAATAGCGGGAGGAATTTTACAGTAATACCCACATACCAACTTAAAAAGCTGTCTTCCAAGAATAAAAGCAGCCTGAAATGAGAGTTCCAGTTATCTTCTATCACGTCGCAAGGTGATTAATTCAGTTTGATGGCTACAAGATACGGCTTCAGTTCCTCAAAATGCTAAATGAAGTGGAAAGATGTTGAAAACAATGCTTTTTAAATTACGCATTGGATCTCATTTTGCTTCTTTTCAAAGAGGATTTCCTAGGCCCTAATAAAAGTTGATGTCTCCTAGTGTATTAAGATCATATTCAATCCAGGGCACATGGATGGAATTGGGTTGGATGGTATTGATCACGGTCAGTCTGGCTTCAGCTCTGAGTCTGTCTGCTCTCTCCAGTGGAGTCCTAGGTCTTAGTACTGTGGGGTCCTCCTGCTTCCTTTTTATTTTATTAGAATAAAATATTTATTGTTTGATACGACAGTTATACCTGGGAATCCAGCTGGCAATGTACCTTTGCAGATTTTGTTGTAAACTTTATTCTTCCACCAGAGGAACTTGCAGAGAATCCAATAAATGCCAATGGTGCCCGAGAGAAGTCTTGCTGGAGTGAGCGCCCTGATGGTGTGAGTAAACAAGACCTCAGGAAGGAAGGAGGAGGAGGGAGAAGGAGGACTGTCCATGATCATGGGCTTCTGCCCGCGATGGAAGGATCAGGAGAGACATCCCAGAACCCATCTGAGCTAATGGAGGCTCCATGGCTTGTGCCCGACATAAGCCTACCCAGAAGTTTCTGCTGTGCATCTTCCATCTGTCACATATGGAGTCCTGGGGGCACAGTAATGGATCCAAGACGGTGTCTGTTTTCAAGATGGACAGGCGACTCCTAAATGACAAATGTCTCCTGAGAGCTGAGATGGATTTGCGATTCTGCGTGCCATACGTCCCGCAGATGCCTTGGCCCTCCTCCAGGGAGACTGTCTACGATGGCTCCCCAGGACAGGACTGACCCCCAGGGCGACTTCAGCATCCTTCCTGCCTGACCCCCAGGGCGACCTCAGCATCCTTCCTGAACCTCGTGGAAACTAAGGTCCTAAAAGCTCCTCCCTCACCGTCCTGCCATGGGGAGAGAATCGCATCACCCCAGGACAGCCAAGGTGCAGTTGTCACTGAGTGGGAGTTGCCATTGTTCTCTTAGAAAGTGGTCAGGCAGGTGAGGACTGTGCGACAGGGCTCAGCCCAGGGGTGCAGGGTCCTGTTATTGGAGGCAGGGAGGTGATGTTAGGTGACTCAACAGTTTTCCACCCTTGCTCTTGCATAAGGGCTGCAGAACTGCCCTGGAGGAGGGGCTCTGGGCGGCTGCTGAGTGGAGGTGGCCTCCAGGGGCTTGGCTTGGAGCTGCCTTTGCATGAGAGCTTGTGGGTTGAGCCCAAGAGGAAGCAGAGTTTTGAAAGGTGCGTTTATCCTCGTTTGGGCTTTCCTTTTCTCAGGCTCTTTCTTCTCTTTGATGATGTCATCGCTATCCCTATCACCCAACAGTGTCTGGGAAGGCTCAGGGCCCGGCAGGCTGGAGGCTCCCGCTCCTCTGCCAGCTGGCTGGCAGGTAGACAGGGCAGGCGTGGAAGCAGGGCGCGATGCTCAAGTGCCCGCATAAAGTAGCCCTCGGCTCTCACCCCACAGAGGTCCCAACAGCTCTTCCCAAATAGTGGCTTCATATTTACACAGCCGCCTCCTTCCCCTTTATCTCAGCCATCAAAAGTTTAAGGAGGTTTAAAAACTGCTGGGGTGTTAGGCATAAAATATAGCCTCGGGTCACTGATGGAATTCATGCACAGGTTCCGCCGAGGCAGGGCTGAGCCCACCCCTCCGGGGTGTCTGGGCTGTCACTGTCCCCATCCGTCTTTCTGATTGTAAAAATTAACCACATGCACACAAGAGCTTGGGAGGCAGAGTTATGGGGGACATAAAGTGCCTGACAGCAGATAAACTTGGCCGTCCTGCAGCGGAGCACAGGGCACGGTGTACCCAGAGGGTGAGAGGGGCCCAAGGTGGAGGTGGCAACAGGCAGCCACCGAGCCCCCAGGGAGCTGGGGGCTCTGCTGGTCCTCTGGGGCCTCCCTGGCCCTCCCAGCAACCATGGCCATGTACTCTGTTTGTAGGAGGTGGTGGAGAAGGGAGCAGAAGACCAGGCCTGCAGGAGGAGGCTCCAGGCAGTTGCAGTGTCAGGGGGAAGAGGCTGGGGTTCCCCTGGAAGAGGCAGGTGCTGGGCCGGGTACGGCAGCCACTATCCCAGTACTTGGGAGGCTGAGGAAGGAGGATCGTGAGATTGTGAGGCAGGAGGATTTTGAGTTCCAGGCCAGCCTGGGCTGTGTAGCAAGATCCTGTGTCAAGGAAAAGAAAGAGAGAGAGGGAAGGGGGGGGAGAGAGAGAGAGAGGAAGAGTGAAAGGTAGAGTGAAAGGTAGAGAGAGAGGAGGAAAGAGAGAGGGGGGGAGAAGAGCAGAGAGACAGAGACAGAGAGAAGAAAGGTCAAAGACAGAGAGAAAACACAGAAAGAAAGAGAGGAACAATCAGAGAGAGCGAGCAAGAAACATAGGGAGAAAGAGACAGACACAGTGAGAGATAAAGAGACAGCAGGACAAGATAGAGCAGCAAAGGGACAAGAGAGAGATTGTTGCTGTTGTTAGGTCCCACAGAATTGGATTTGATTCATGGCAACCCTAAGTAGAACAGGGCAAAACACTCCCCGACATATGCCATGCACATGATCATTTTATGTTTGAGCCCATTGTTGCAGTCACTATGTTTCTTCTCATTTTGAGTCATTGCACATCAGCAAAAGGAGGTCCTAAGGGCTTTACTCCATTCTTGTCATTAATGTGGACTCTACTTTGAGGAGACAATTCTTCCACAGTCATCTCTTGAGGGCCTTCCAGCCTGGGGAGCTCATTTTCGGGCACTCTATTTGACAGTGCTTCTCTGCTATTCATAGTGTTTCCAATGGCTGATTGTTTTGGGAGTGGGCTGCAGGGTGCTTCTCCCTGGTCTGTCTCTGTCTGGAGGCTCAGGTGAAACCTGTCCACCATAGGTGGTCCTGCTGGTATCTGAGATAGCGGTGGCGTAGCTTTCAGCATCATAGCAACACGCAACCCCCACAGCAGGACAAGCTGACAGACATGTTGGGGAGAGAGAGGGAGGGGACAAGGAGAGAGAGAAACAGGAAGTCGCACACCCACAGAAACAGAGAGAGAGAGAGAGAGAGAGAGAGAGAGAGAGAGAGA
>VMDO01017768.1:0-20000 GCA_007922755.1 Pedetes capensis
TATTTTAAGTGAACGAACACAAGCTCAGAAAGAGAAACAACACATGTTCTCACTCATATGAGAGAGCTGACTCAAAATTACAAGAAGGAAAAATCCTACTCAAAGGTCAGATCACATTAAAAGGGGGGGAGGGAAGATAAGAATGAGGTCAATATAAATGGACTAAAAATCACATGTAATTGTTCTAACAAGATAGAAATAAAGACCACTACAGGAAAAGTTTCTATCTTAAACAGAAATGGAACCCAAGGACATATAGAAAAATACTATATAGTAAAAGATAGAGAAGACTTGGATGGGAAACTTAGATGGGAAGGGGGGGGGGAAACATAGAGGAGGATAAGGGGTAACCTATATGAATAATGCTTATCAAATTGCATATATGAAAATTGTCACAACGAAAAGCATGTCAAAATGAATCACATTATGATGTACATTAAAAATTTCTAATAAAAAAAAAGAAAAAAAAAAAGAAAAAAAAAAGAAAAAGGCATGCTGTAGAGTTTGGATAAGCAAGGCATGTCTGCTACCATCAGGAGTCCGCTCCATGCATTCTCCAGCCTGCATGGTCCCACACAGTGTACCTCCCACACTCAGACCCCAGCAACGAGACCAGCAATGTGCATAAGCTTGCACTCCTGTGAGACAATGGAGTCTTTCAGGCCTCACACTCTTGGGAAGAAACAGCCTGAAACATCATGGGAAAAATTAGGAAATACTGGAGGAAAACAGCACAAAATGAGGGTGGAACCACTTGCTCACATGTTCTAACTCCTGAACAACGGGAAACAACCATGACAGCCCCCTGCCTGCTCTGACCTCTTGAAACAACCATGACAGCCCCCTGCCTGCTCTGACCTCTTCACTTCAAAAGAGAAGTATCCTAACCCCTTTCCTTTCTTTTCCTGGGGATTACAGCAGCAAGACGTATACATCAGAATGAGAAAATTTTAAACCTAAGGAGAAGAATTCATTTCAAAAGCTTTACCCTCAAGAAAAGCATAAAAACCCACACAACCAGCCTTGTTCTGTGATCTAAAACACCAACACAATTATAGGCCAACTGGACTTCAACAACCACACAAAAGAAAACAGAAACTCTGAGTATACCTTTGAAAAGAATTTTTTTTTTAGCTCTTCCAAAGTATTCTTGCTGTTAAATCACCAACCTAACAACTAGCTCCACCTCAATAATCTGTCCTCACTATCTGTCAAACTCTTACTCTTTTCCTGCCAGCTCAGCTAGCTGGCTTAGTAGCCTGCGATGGTCTGTTCTCCATCCCCCAGCCTTTGCCAAGACTTGTTCCACCTGTAACTCACCTGCCTCCTCTTACCCACTAAACATCTCTGTCAATTTAAAAGTCTCAGTTTAAGACCTACACTAGTGTGACAGATTCCTCCAGGGTGGGTGTGGCCACTGGTGTCTTGAAGTAGGGCAGCTGTGATGACCTGGAGACGTCAGTCCATAGTCATTGACGTGCTAACCACCCAGTTATAGTTGGGCCTGTGATGGTAAAGGGTCAACTGGCATTCACTTTATAGGAGGTAACCAATTGATGCGGAAGGTAGGGAGTGGGAAGAGACTCCTGGGAGGGATTTTCCAGGTGGTGTAGCAGCTTTTAAGTGCTGTCTATAGGTCACCCATCGTCCTGTAATCAACCCCAATTTAACTTTACGTGAACCTTTCTTTGGTCTAACTGCACTCTCCCCCTACCCTAATCTGGGGTGAATAGATGTTCCTTTAACATGCTCCCAGGGAGAGTTGTTATTGTTGTTGTTGTTGTTAGATGCTGTGGAGTCAGTTCCAACTCATAGCGACACTCATAAGGTTTTCAATGGCTGATGGTTTCAGGATTGCTTCCAGAGAGGATTGCCATGTCCTTATCCCATTCTTGCAGGGCTGAGGATCAAACTGAGGGCCTCAGATAGTGCAAAGCAGTGCTCTACTAACTGAGCTAAACCCCAGCCCCTGCCCCAGGGAAAGTAGTTAATGTAAAACCAACCTACTAAAAAAGGAATTTCTAGATTAATCAAGTATACGTACAAACCAATCAACACATTTACCCTTCTTAATATTTTGTATAATCCAAGTATTATTTTCCATTTGATTATGTTAATCACACTTTACTAAACTCCCTGAGGATAAAGTCTGAGTCAGTGCTGTATTACCTAGTCTCCAACATTCTACCATGTTGTTATGTGTAAGGTGTTAGCAACTGCTAAGCACTATGTATTTGACAGCTATTGCCTTCCAATAGTAAATCTGATGGCCAAACATTTTAGTGAAACAACATTAAGTTATGTGGAAAAGGGGTTTATTTTGTTCTTGGATGAAAACAGCAACATGCAATGAGATCATAAAAATATTTTAAAGGATAAAACAATCTAAAAAGAAATGTACTACAGAGTAAAAAACAACAGGAAAATGAAGATAAGAACTTTATAAAGATATCTCACAGACATGTCACCAATATCACTCTAAAAGTGATACTGGTATAAGGACATTCTTTGGGGAGAAACTACCATTGACAGTGAGGTAGAATTCAGAGTCAGGTAGTGAAGAGAGCAGAATTAAATGCAAATTAATCATGCCAGCTGATGATGAGACACTATCAGAGAGTTAAAAAGTAAGTTTTGTCCACAGAGAGACTCCATGGTCCTCCTAAGTTGACACATCGGTGAACTTACAGATGAACTGCTTCCAGCTGCCACACATGAGAATCACCTGGAGAGCTTTCAAAACTCTCATTTGCCAGATCACATCTCATACTAATGAAAGCAGAATGGCTGGAGTGAAAGCCAGGCACCTATAGTTTATAAAGCTCTCCCAGGTGATTCCTAAGTGCATCAAAATTCTGGAACCTTGTCTCAGGCTTTACTGGTGGAAGGTTTAGCTCATTAAAGTTGGAGTAGTGATAAGCAAAAGTTAACTCTGACACTTCTAAGTGGGACATTGCTACTTTGGTTTGAAAAATAAATCTGGTCTCTGATCCTCATGATCTAATGTGTTACCAGATCTTTAAAAGGCTGTAAATGAACTAGTGGTTTGGGGGTTTAGACTAGCAAAAGGAAAGTAGGCATGATGGTAGGTATGGGCCCTGAAAATAATAATAGGAATTCTACCCACTGTGCCATCAAGGTAATCCTCAGTCATGTGACGGTCACAGGCAACTAACTAACCATTTAACTTTAGTAGTCCAGCTGAGGCAGTGGTTTTGGCTGCCTTTTTGCAAACTCAGGTCCAGGAAGCAACTTCTAAGACTGACTGGCCTGGAGTGTCATCCCAGGATCCTTATATATCAAAAGCTCCTCAAGTAATTGTTGCATCATGTAAGTGTGGAGAACAACAGGCAGAGAGGTGATGAGAAAGGGCTGGGGCCATGCTATCCCTGTTCCATCAGTTATGAACTATGGCTCAGTTTCCTTTATTTGTAAAAATGGAGATAACTGATAACACCTCCTCTGTTGTGAGGCTTGATCCCTTTATCTATCTCACTGGATTATTGCCAGCCTTTGGCATAACACCTGGTGCCTAGAAAATTGCTCAATTTTATACGTATTACATACATTCATATATGTGTGAGCATGTGTATTTATTGTAAGGACTAAAGGGCATGATGTATAAAGTACTTAACACTGTCTCCATACAGAGAATGTTCAGTAAATATAAGCTAGACTGGGATGATGCTGATGGTTAGCAGGACAATGTATTGCAATTGGCTTTCGTCTGTCTAGATTTCATCCTTTCCTAGCCCCATAGTAACTTTTACTTCAGAGAAACACAATTTGAAAACCTAAAAAATTGTAGGGGTAGGGAGGAATCTTTTTGTTCTCTCTTTTAAATACCATGAGTTCCCATGAGCCATGACAGATAGTTCTGCTGCAAAGCCATGAAAGAAATGTGGGTTTACTGGTAAAGAGCAATATGGAGACCTAGCTGTGCCCCACAAAATGATAAACAGCACAATGTGACAGCCAGAGGAAACTCAACCCTCTCATTTCCTAGGGGGAACTCAGACTGGAAATGTGTTTTGTTCAAGATCACACTGTTACTGGCAGAACTGAGATCAGACTAAGGAACATAGCTCTTTGGCTTTCAGGTAGCTTCCATTGATCATCCTGGGGAGGGGCATGCCCAGTGCATTGTCATATGGAGACACAGACTTTGTGGCCAAGGCCAACGTAAGGGGTGAGGAATATGGTCCCCCTTTTCCCAACGGCTTCCTTCCACACACTCCCAAATTCCCTTCTCTGGTCCAAATTCTACACTCTACAGGGCATTTCCCACCGAGATGGAAGATAGGGAGCACTAGAGAGCAGTGTGGTCTGCTTTGGGGGCCAAATTGTTTTCCAATACTGTAACAAAAGACAATTATAAAAAGGGGCTAATTTCCCAACTCTTTATTACATATAACTGTTCAGGGATATACATAATAAGGGACACTTGTATATTTTTTATCCACTGGTCAAGGACAGGAAATCCTGTCTTTCCCTTGCTGGTCTTAGACCACTTCATCTGAGTATTTTTGCTGACAAATGTGACCTTGTCTAGGTTCTGTAGGAATTTAAATATTCTCTCATTGTCATTTCTACTTGACCTTAGTTAGCAACATGACCAAACTGCAAATTCAAAAGCCACTGAGTAGAGGTATAACATTTGCATCCTGTTACCAACGTCCTATCCAGTTTCAATCAAGTGACACTGGGCCAGAACCTAATCCAGAAGATTACAAAGCGACATCCTGATGAGTTGTCATAGCAACTCCTCGATGTCAAATATTCCATGTCCCAGTGCTGCAATTCTCATCTTGAGTCTACTGATATTCTACTATTTCATGTATCACAACCAACTAAAATACAATTTGATATGTCAGCTGCCAAAACACAATAATAGATGCCACTTGCTATTATAGCCAATAATAAAAGGCTTCTAGTTGCTTCTGTTTCAGCTATAGCAAATCACTGTGTATTCTAAGTCCATTGGGCCAGTCCTCAAAGAAAGGCTATTTAAGTAGACTTCCTCCATTTTTAATTAGTCAATATTTAAGAGAGGCTTAGAGATGAAAAGAACTTCAGTGAAAGCTACACATTATTATTTTCTAAACAGGAAGAAATGTGTTGATCTTCAAACTTTCAATGAACACAGTCTATTAGATCCAAGGGACGGAGGGGGGGGGGGGGGGGGGGGCGGGCAGTGCTGTTCTGAATAGGATCCAAGCCTTTTAAAGCACAAATATACAACGGTGGCTTGCAAGAATTTCAATTTTTTATAAATTGAGGGTGAAGGAAATACTTTGTTTTAATCACCAGTTTCTACCCTTTTCTCACTTTGTATCAATTCTCCAAGAGTGACCTTTATCTCAGGTATAATAGGGCCAAAACCTATCCCTACAGGTGTTTCTCCCTTGCCTATCTTAGCCTGTGCCCCACGTTAAGCACAAGGGGCAAGCTGAGCCCCAAGACAGCTGGAAGCTCTGTGATAGACAGATGTGGAGAGATTTCTCTTTCATTAAAATCTCTGCAAATAGCTAAATTGATTGCTAGAGGTGTGTGTTTATTTTTATTTTCCCTGCTTATCATTTAACAGAAATGTTAGAGAGAAAAAAAAATGTCCACAAGATGAATGACAGGCTCAGGAGGACAGAGAAATGAAGACACAAACAAGATAGTCCTAGAATAATCCAGAAGGAGAAACATGATAGATCATACTATGTTCTTTTGTTTTTAATTATTCTGAAAGTAACTGGAATATACAGATGTATGCAGGGCTTCATGGCAACAACTTTAACACTAACCAATACCTGTGTGGGTTTGCATACTGTTTTTTCTGCTAAAATTTTAAGAGAACTTTACTCCTTTTAAATTTGTTAATCAGACAAGCATAGTGGCACATGCCTATAATACCAGCACTTAAGGAGACAGAGGCAGGAAGACTGAGAGCTCAAGGCCAGCCTGGGCTATTGAGACAGACTATCTAAAAGATAAACAATCCATAAAAAATCATCATGAATTTTCTCTTCCCATCATCACAATAGCAGTAGAAAGGTTAAATCGGGCCTGCTTCTACCAAGTCCTTAAATAGTCTTTTGACATCTCTTACTAATCCTAGCTTCATTTTTTCCCCTGCCTTTTGTGTTTAACAGGGTGTATCTCTGGATTTAAATAAAATCTTTTTGCAATAATATGAGGTATTATTCAAGATTGCCTTCATTAGGCCTTAGAGGTTTATGATGACTACTCTTCCATGACAACTCTCTTCGATTCGTGAGACAGATTTCATGCTTAAACAAAAATTTGTTTCAGTTCACAGAGAAACTGAAACAACATCAATTTCTCAAACTTGTTTTAATCACATTTTGAATTTATAAGTTCAAATAAAGAAAAGAACTATGCTAGGAAGCTGGTATCATAACAAAGTGAAATGCCACCTTTTCTTTGCTGGGGTGTGCGATGAAGTAACACACCTGCCTTTGGCCAGCACCAAAAGACACAAAATTCTTCATAGTAAAGTATTTACTGGACTATCAGCCAACGCTTTCTTCCAGGTGAGAATGTCACTTTTAAACAGATCGACACCAAAGCCTTCTTTGGGTATGTCCTCAGCCTGCCCTGGAGGGATCCTGTTGGCTTTCATCTGCCTGTATGCACAGGCTGACAGCCCTCTACTGCCCCTAGTAAAATCTCCCTGACCTGGAACAACATATGTGTAGGTTTAAATTTTAGATCTTCACTGGCCATCTAACCCTGGAGAAAGCATTAAGTTCTGTGAGTCTCTTAATATTTTACCTGAAAATTGGCAATAAAAGAAGCAAGTCTCTTTTGGGGTTTATGTGACTAATCAATAAATGTTCATAAAGGCCTTACTAAAATTAATCAACACTCATAGGGTCCTAGCGCACCACAGCCAAAAGTCAATAAAGATCAGCTATTAGTATTACACTATCGTTAGTATAATCATTCTTTAAAAATAGTAGGTGGTCAGTGTAACCTTATAGTCCTTATATAGCTGCCAACTCCATCCACAGGCTCAGATGAGAATTCTTTCAGCATCACTTCAGCCCTCTATGATAAGAGAGAGTGCCTACTGCCCTGGGGGCCACACACCCGAGCAGACTGTGACGACCACCAACTTTGGTGTGGAATTTTACCTCACTTCACACACAGCATTTACCTGTTCAGAGACTGAGTGCTTGAAGAATCAGATTTCGAGTTTTCTGTTAGTCTGAAGAGCCTGCCCTCTCTGGGCTTTCATCAGCAGGGCCACAGGGTGAGAACACTCCCGCCGCTCCTTATCACCACCTTCATCAGCAAGGCTGATGCCTGCACCAGGGTATTCTGGGCTATGCAGATTGGGGAGTCGGTGATGTAGTCAAGTTTCCTGGAAATACAGGCAGCAACTTCCTGTGGCTTCCTCTGTTTTTGATGTAGAGATGAGCACATGTAAAAACTAAACACATCAAGCATCACAGCTTCAGTGAGTGCTGGTGCAAATGCTGAAAAATACTGTCATTTCTTCACAAACAGATTCAGAAGCACAAATACAGGCCGTCTTCCATAGAGCATGCGCCCTAAGTGTTCACACACTAAGGCTGGGAGGTAGAGTGAGCATTTACACTGACCTTCTATGCCTAACCTAACCTTCTGCGGCTATGGCCTGCTACTTGAACTGATGAACATTTCCATGAACTTGCTTGCTTGCCCAAGTGACCAAGAATCAAAATTTCCATGAAGGTCAATGTTTTGCATAAAACAGCCTGAAAAGGCTCTAGTCTGTTCACAGGGCTTCAGTTAAGACTTCTCCAGAATTTGGGGCCAGAACAGAAAAAGATCACCCTCTGAAGTGGAAAACAGTAAAAATTTCAGATGAATGACACTTTCTATTACCATCCTAAAAGATAGTTTAGGTTGAAATAAAGACAGGCATAGACCATTTGGGAACAGACAGGCTCAATGAAGGGGATCACAGTGGGTCATGAGAACTGGAATAAATAAAGAAAACAATATCTTGGCCAACAGTAGCATAACCTGCTGAATAAAAGGTGACAGAAGCAGATGTACAGTCTACATTGTTGTTAGGTGCCATTGAGTAGAGTCCGATTCATAATGACCCTCATAGGGTTTTCAATGACCGATTGTTTCGGGATGCTTCAGGAATGGATTGCCACGTCCTTCACCTCTTTTCTTTTTGGTGCTGGGGATCAAACCTAGATTCTCAGACAGTGCAGAACAATACCAACTGAGCCAACACCCAACCCCACAGTTGACATGTTCACACAACTCAGAGTGAACCCAGAATGGTTTTGGAGGTGGGAGCCCTAGTGCTGAATCTCATCCTTGCCACTCACTAGGTAGGTGACCAAAACTTCCATTTGTTCATATGATTTTTGTTTGTCCATCCTGGGCTCCCCTCGCTTTGTAAAAACCTGTGCCTCCTCACCAATGGAGGTACCTGTCATTGTAGCCAGCCACTTGGCTCAACAACAGCTGTTACAGGGCACAGTTAATTCTTTTTTGCTTAAGTTAGTCTGTTGCTTGCAACTAAAAACGTATTGCTTAATATACCTCATTTACAAAAGGTGCTGTGAAAATGAGATGAAGTCACATAAAGAAAACAAAAGAAGTGCTGATTATGCTCCAAGAGAGGTAGATTAGTATATAGCTAATAGCATAGTGCTGTAGTCCATCTGCATGGGTTCAAAACCAGTTCTCCTCACGAGAGATAAACTGTTCAACACCTTTGTTCTCAGTTTCCCAGTCTGTAAAAATAGGGCCAATAACTGTAACTATATCACAGGGTTGTGAAGACTGAGATGATGTAGATAAAACATTTAGTATAGCGCCTGCAACTCAGAGAACATTCAGCAGTTAGTCATTATTACTACAAAGGTAGAACTGCTCTGAGTGCTGTTAAGGACTATGTAAAAGTCACTGATCTACAGAGAAATGCTCTTCAATAAGAAACGAATCATTCTTCTAGGTAATCCAGCCTGACGGGAATTCCCTCAAGGATAATTTGAAAAGATTCACTTATTCATATTAGAATTCAGCAAGCTCTCATATTGGTCTTCCTAAGTGGACTCACTGACCAAGAGGATGTGGCCTAAGCAAATTACCCCCTTTAGTTGTGTGCCTGATGTCTCTCTTTCTCACTCTCAAGGAACACAGAACATTTTGGTTATCAATTAATCTCTCATAAATTTAATTCTAACTCCATTCTTGCAAGCCTTATCTCTATAAAAGAATAAGACTTGACTTGGGTTCTGTGGCTATCTGCCAGGCCTCTGTCTTTAGGAGGGCCATCCGAGCAACCAGCCAGCCTTGCTCTTTTTGAAATCTGTATTAACTGCAGCTCAAGCCTATTTTACTCACCAATTACATGCAGTTTCTCCTTCACCTCTATTTCCTGTGTGGTATAATCCCTAATGCATTCATTTATTCGGATAACAGACATTTATTGAGCACTGATTATTTGTCAGATGCTGGGCCAGATGCTGGATAAACATAAGCAATAAGCAGTCTTCAAAATGCTTACAGTCCAGTAAGAAAGACAGAAGTCAACCAACCACTGACAACACAGCAGTGTGCTACGACAGAGAAGCACCTGAGGCACAAAGAGAGCTTAGACCTGCAGGGTGGGATCCAGATAGGGTTCAGGCATTCAGTACAAAGCATCTGAGAAGCCAAAGGTTTGTCTGGAGCCTGGAGGGAGAAGGGCAGGGAGGAGGAGTTAACTTTAAAGATATGTAGGCTGTCAACATTCTGGGACTTAGGGGCCTGCAAAGGAAAGTGCTCTGATGAGGAAGAGAAGTCTTTGAGAGATTGTAAGCAGATTCATGACTTGATGTTCAGTTTTGCCATTAGAGTTGGCATCATGACAGATCATGATCATTTCGCATTGGCATGACAGATCATTATCATTCCAGTTGGCAGCATGACAGATGAGAAAAGGGGCTATCTGTGGAACTAGGAGGACAGAGAGAGGTTATTATATTGCCCAGAAGAGAAATGGTAAAACCACGGGGTAATAAAGGATGAAGCCAAAAAGGCAGACTCTGGCATTCCAGAAGATGGGAGGACCTGGATTTCATGAAGCCACCTAACTTACTTCAGCTCATAGGATAGAAATGGGGGCTTGTCACTGTGTAGCTGCTTCCTGAAGGGACTGAGACTAAAAGTTAAAACTGAAGACTATACAGGCTTACCCTATGCCAGAGGGGCTTGTGAGACTACGCAAAGCCTTTCCCCATGACCCAGGAGTGCCAAGACTCTTAAAAAATAAGAGCCCTTGTATTTGCCAGCAGTCCTAGGAGAACTTAAAAATCCAGAGACAGCATCTCTAAATTAAACACTCATTCCTCCACAGCAAGCAACAATGTGTTATTATGACCAACCATGTCTAACAGGCTCAGAGATATCTTGCCTTCTCTGTCATCTTTGTAGGCCACATGAAATTCCCCAGCTGCTGGGCCAGTGTAGGTTTATTTCCTCGGTATCTATTTCCTGCCACTTTACCTCATAGAATGTTTTCCCTGTGGGTTTAACCAGATAAATGCCATGAACCCTGGCATAATGTTGATACTCTCAGTAAGAACATATTTTATAACACAAGAATATCTGACCATACCTGTTTGTTTCATGACATGACAGGCCTTGAGAGAGACAGAAAATTTCTCAAAACAAACCAACAATTTATTTTGCCTTAAAAATAAAATGCAATGGAATCTCCTCTGTGCCAATGGTTACACTGTCAGCTTTTCTGAATGAACCTGCTGGGATATATCGAGATCTCTGAATAAATTAATTGTGATTTCCATTGTATTTGCTACCCACAACCCATGAGAAGAAAGGCTACAAAAAGGATTGATTAAACCTAGATCAGAACTCTATCAAGAAAGAAACTCAAGGCCCTAGTGCATAACAAAGACAATGATGGAAGAGGGATAATAGCTGAACATCTTAGAAGGTCTCATAGAGACAGCAAATAAATTTTAATTTAAAGGGGCATTGGTCACTCTAGAATAACATGTCTCAACCCAATAGTTCCATATGTAAATGCTGGGAAAAAATACAGTTAGGTAGCAACATTGGTTTTTAGAAATCAATACTTAATTGGCCTCATTATTGTTTTAAACTAAATTTATAAAACAATGAACTTGTCCCTTAACCAAATGTATTTATCCATAAGAATGAAGTCACACTCTATATGAATGTAAGAGAATTTTATAATAGCCTCAAATTCCTATTAGGGGAAAAATGTTATCTGTCTTTCTGTCACTCATCCATTCATCCATATATCCATCTATGGTAGGAAAGAAAATTTAAAGAATGCCTTGAAACACTCAGAGAAAATTATGGGAAGACACACACTAGCCACGCATATTTCAGGAGCAGCTGCCATAGAAACAAGTCAGTAGACTTCAGTTTTGGAGTTGTGCCTTTTGATAAAATATTAACTTTCTTAGAATATTTGCATATACATGTAATAGCACAACTGCTAATGTCCAAGTGAATTATATACTTTAAAAATTATTTAGACTATTTCTGCTTTTTGGTTAATAATTATCTATAAATAAAGATTCATTCTTAATATGATGACTTTTAACACACTTTCTCTGCTCCCAGTTGTTTCATACTGGGAAGAAGATAAAGTAAAGGTGGTATAGGCATAAAACAGGTCCAGACACAAAACAGGAATCTCAGGAAAACCAGGTTGGTATTGCTCATGAGAGGCATCTGACGGCTTTCCAACCACTGGTGCTGATGTTCTCCAGGCGGACTAACTAGATAACAACTCTGGACACTTATTTTTAATTAGACCAAAATGCATATCTTGCTTTTCGGTGACAAGATGGCTCTTTCTCACTATATAAGAAATGATGACATATTTCCATCCTGGGAAAAGAAGAGTTGTAATATTGCCATGCATAGAGCTCATCTGGTGTCTTTTTCATTTATATTTAAAAATGTACTTGCTGTGAGTCTGAGCCCGAAAAGCACATGCTGCACTTCCTATTTTGAAAATTAAGAAAAATTCTATACTGTATCACAAGATCAGAACTGCAGAATTAAAGAACCACTAATTCGAATACGAATTTTAAAGCCCAAGCAGCAGTAGGTTAGTTGCTGCACTCAATTTTTCTGACTGAAAGCCACTAGAGTATTTGCAGATCAATGCTAAAATGATCCTTGGATTTCAATCAATAGCCAACCCAGCATGTATGAGGTGTGCCAGGAACAGCCTCACAATTGCTCAACCTGGCCTCTAAGATGTCCATGCCCCACAAACCTGGTAATCTTTGAAATGAGGTTTTGTGGACTTAGTTTTCTGTCAGCTGGGAACATGCTGGCATTAGCCCAAAAACCTCAATCTCCTTAAAAGAATGGATTCAGCAACAATCCTGACTTCCCAGACATATGAAGTAAATCACATTAACAGCTGAGAAGAGGCTATGAACTTTCTGTTTGAAGGTCAACTAGAAAAGAAAACAAGAGAAAGATCAAGTGAAAATGTCATGGGTGAGTCTGAGCCAGGTGCTGGCTCTAGAATTACTGCCAGGTCCCAATGAGAAATTAAAGAAACAGAGCTACCATTATATGATTCCCTTTTTGCTTTAAAAACTATATATGTATGTGTGTAAATATTTCAATAGTTTCTGGCAATGTGCACATATTTATATCTATAGCTGGATATGACTAAGATACAAATTTTATCTATATGACTAAGAGATGATGGTTATCTTTGGTGGGATCACAGGTCATGTTTGTTTTTCTGTCTTCCCCAAGCTTAGCACTGACATGCATGATCTCTATATTAAGGGGGATAAATGGTCACACGCACATGCGCATATGCATAACCACACACATACCCCACACATGCTACTTTAAAACTTTCTTTAAACCACCATGGAAGACTTATTCAAATAGTGGGAAAAGTAGAAAAACAAATACAGTTGTACCCTAGTATCTGTGGAGGACTGGTTCTAGGATCCCCTGCAGATACCAAAATCCAAGGATGCTCAAGTCCCTCTTAGAAAATAGCATAGTATTTGCATGCAATGTACATACATCCTTCTGAATACTTTAAATCATCTCATTAGTTATAAATACAATGTAACAGCTATGTAAGTAGTTGTCATACTGTGTTGTTTAGGGAACAACAAGAAAAAGTCTATATGTGTTAAGTGTAGATGCAATTATTTTCCCTGAATCTTTTTAATCTGCACTTGAATATGGAACCCACAAACACAGAGAGCTGAAACAAAACAAACCTCTACTGCTATTTCAGATTTGCTATTTAGAGAAATCCTGATCCAATGCCATGGATCTAATCTCATACTAAACCAAAATATTTTCAAAGTGTTTGAAAAATTCATTATCACATATTTAAAACCAATATAACTTAAATTAAATTTTTGATTGCAATTAATTTTCCTCTTTGAAACATATAACAGACTTCATTGTTAGAATTACTTTACAACTCACTTTACATTCTTTGTGGTGGAAAATAAATTTTCAAAAGGATTAATGTTAAAATTTTTAATATCTAAAAAAATAGAAAAACAGTATTTTTTAACTTCAAAGTGTTTGAGTTATACTATTTTTGCATGAAATCCATAATTAGCTCAAGTAGAACTTTTTAAAATTAGTATACACTAATCTATAAGATTAATTTTTTAATGCCTAACTCAAATAATAAAATATATTGATTTGTATATTTTTCATATTTCCTGTAATAATGTGGAAATAATTCTGGGGTTTATTTTTTCTCTAAGATTAATTCTTATGTCTTTATTTTACACAGCAAATCTGAAATAGCAGTAGAGGTTTGTTCTGTTTCAGCTCTCTGTGTTTGTGGGTTCCATATTCATGGATTCAACCAAGTGCAGATTAAAAAGATTCAGGGAAAATAATTGCATCTACACTTAACACATATAGACTTTTTCTTGTTGTTCCCTAAACAACACAGTATGACAACTTTGTGGAATAGTTGGAGTGAATGTCAACCACCACATTAGCTTCATCCTACCATGAACCAAGTTCCTCCCTCTTGCATTGCAAACATTTGCAAGCTAAAAGAAGGCAACCAAATATCAATATTGCCTCCAGCCAAACATAATTAAAAAGCTAAAATTGCCAACTTCCACTAAAATAATACTATTTCTAATGCTGAACAGATACTACCTTTGAACCTTCTCTATCATTCTTCAAAATGCGACTAGATAGTAAGAATTAACTAAATGTATATATGCCTTCCCTAAAGTACATATACTATAATAATATATCATTTAGTGGCTTAAAAGCCGAGATGGTCCTTCTCAATTCCAGCCACTGGTCTACAGGGTCATCACATCTACCACAGATAAAATCAATGGATTGTTCCAACAGTATAGGCTGGGACCAACTTTCCCAAATGGCTCCTTTTCCATCTCCTCACACAGGAGGTTGGGGAATAGGGTGGGACAGACTCATGGACATCCACATCAGCCTAGTGATAAATAGATCAGGCTGGAGTCAGACTGCACAGGTACAAATTTCCTCCCTTCCAGTATTTTCACTTCCTCTCTACTAAATAGGAATTATTGTGAAAACCAAAAGATACATTAAAATGAAACATTTAGCACAATGGCTACTAGGCCCCATTTCTCAAGGAAGTTGTCCCAAAGGTCTCCAGGCCCAGATCCTTATTCCACAACCAGACACTGGCCATGACAGAATGATGAGTCACAAAGAGGTGGAAGGGATGGTCCTAAGAAGCTATCCAGGGAAGACAAGTGGAAGAGAAAGAAGCAAATGGAGTGGCAAACGGGCGAGCTGAGTCTTCGCTGCTGGAACACAGTGAAAAATGTCCTTTAGTCAACTCAGAATGGTAAGAGCCTAGGTTTCCAATTTTGTTCTGTTTTCTTATGCTTCTCCATTTTCTCTTGCCCTTTAAATAATTTGCACAAAATACGCATAAAGCAGATAAATCACTGTATATTTGTAAGTGCAATGTATACAATGGAAATGACCAACTTCTAGAAGTGGTAATAAAATATCTATTTTAAATAATGTTTCCACTTTTATTCTTCCTGTCATCCTGAAAACAATATCCTCCAACTAATCAATCTTAGATTCCTTTTTCAATTTCTGCCTCAAAACTCTTTAAGACAGGTTTCATTAAGCTTTCATATAAAAGGAAAACATCAGGTAAGTTGGCATTGAACTCCTTCTGCCTCCCTGGAAAAAAAATTCCTCCCGTGCTGATGTCTAGTGCAGTGCAGACAATTAACTAACACACATTCACCTGAAACAAAGTAAAGTTCTCTTAAAAATACAGACTGGCAAGAAAATAATTTACTTAGTTTATTGTTTGACAATTTACTCCTTAATCAAGAAAAATAGGTATGTATTAAAATCAGAATTTATAAAAGATGAATTGTTGTTGTTGTTGTTAGGTGCCCTCGAGTCGGTATCCGACTCATAGTGACCCGCATAGGGTTTTCAATGGCTGACTGTTTTGGGATTGCCTTGGGAGTGGATTGCCAGGTCCTTCTCCCATTTTTGTGGTGCTGGGAATTGAACTCAGGACCTCAGAAACTGCAGTGCAGCGCTCTACCAACTGAGCTAAATCCCAGCCCAAAGATGAATTAGATACGATAAATGTATTATATGATTATTTAAAGCAAAAATACAACCAGTATATTATAGTAAAATCTGATTTACAAATTCATGAAACACAGATAATCCATAAAGTTTAAATGCCAATGTGATAGTTAAATAAGCATTTGATCATGAAAATGAAAATTCACAGTGAAATGATTAGGTATGGGGAAATACTGAAAAGAAACTCAACATTAAAGTTCAATGGCAGTTTCTTTAAATATGCATAAAAACATTATTTGTGAATTTAAGGTACTTGTTAAGAATCAAGTTGTTCATATTATAAATGTGAAAAACAGTTCAAATGTCTGGTTTCTATAAAAATATATTTACTGGTTTTATGATAAAAACTAAACTCAAGACCATGCACAAATTTTTGACCTGCACAGTTCTACCACAGCAAAGTATATCTGTGATGAAAATAATGGGTGGAGCTTTAGGCATGTAACTAGGCATTGAAACAAGCACCAAGTTATTAAGGGACACCAAAGAGCAGTATTAGTATCTTTACTGCATTATTTAAGGTAATTAAAGTCATCCTTTTTTGAACTTGGGGGAATTCTTCACTCCTTTAAAGGCCTATAGCTTTGCCCTGCATTTTCAATCTGATTTCTTCTTGTTCACCATCACCTCCCCTAAGCAAATGGGGGTACTGTGATTCCTGGAATGTTTTCCTATTTCCATGGCTTTAGGCAAGTAGTTCTCATGCCCAGAATTTCCTCCTTCACAGCTTCAACTGTCAAAGTTCTCCCCATTATTTCAGTAGCATTGCAATCTCTTTTTCATCCAGGATGTCTTCTGTTGTCTCTAATCAGCACTCCTTAATTTGCACCCCAATAGCATTCTGCGCCTTTCTCAGACTGTAATTTTACTCTCTTAGCTTCACTATAGTCATGTATATATTTATCTTAGATTATATCTTAGAGGATATGATAGATTCTATGTTTTTTACCTGAATGCATAAATTGCTCCTTAAGAGAAAAGAACAAATTTTATTCTTCTTTGTATCCCATAGCAATATGTGGCACCTGATTTATGATCAATAAATATTTGATGGGCTGGGATTTAGCTCAGTTGGTAGAGCACTGCTCTGCAGCCTCTTAGGGCCCGAGTTTGATTCTCAGCACCACAAAGACAGGAGAAAGACATGGCAATCCACTCTTGAGGCAATTCCAAAACAATCAGCCATTGAAAACCCTATAAGGGTTGCTATGAGTCGGACACAACTCGACAGCACCTCAAAACATTGGGTAAACTAAATAACCTATATGAATCATATTAGGCCAAACTATTCATATGCCAATTAAGAACACAATTTGCAAGTGACATCTCCTATTTGAGACCTCTGCAAAACCAGGGAGCACTGTCCTCATGTGTTCAGCTCCTACAACAGACATCACAATGCATGCTCAACTCTGAACAAATGTTTGTGAAATCAGATTCATCTACTACAATTTTCAGCATGTAAAACTCAAGCTGAGTGTGATGGTGCACTCTTCTAATCCCACCACTCAGGAAGCTGAGGCAGGAGGATCTCCAGTGCAAGTTCAAGGCCAGCCTGAGCTACGTGGTGAGATGCTATTTCAAAAATAAATAAATAAATAAATCTCCTGATAAAACAGCACATCCTTAGAATTGGCTACTTATACTTCTCTAATAAAAATATGCAAAATTAATTCATTCAATAACTATTCCCTGAGTGTGTTCTGCTGGCTAGAATCTGAATTCTATGTACACCAGAGAAAACAGCCATGATCTATGACAGGGCTGACAGTGTCGTAAGAAGGTCATCAAAAAAACCCATAGGTAAATATGAAATTAAAATTCTAAGGAAGACCAGGAAAAAAGGAGAAGGGAAAGTATGGACAACAGGGTGGGGATCAAGGAAGGCTTCTCAGAGGAAGTGATATTAAAATAAGAATGAAGGATGAACCAGAGTTAGAAAAATGGAAAGTGAAGAGTGGGATGGGTATTTCAGGAAGGAAGAGCAGCCCCAGGAAGAGCTGTGGCCCTAGTTAGAGGGAGAGTGGCTGAGTAGGAGCAGAACATGTGGCTGGAGCCAGCTCCACAGGCCATAGAGACCCTGAGGAGGAGGCAGGATTCTCTGTGCAGTAGGGACCAGGCTGTGGCCCAAAAGGGACAGATGAACTGGCTGCTTTACCTATTATCCTGTTCTCAGAATCCAGATCATGAAAGGTCTTGTCTTTAGTTTCTCTTCCTCTTTAAGTGTTGAATTGAAAAGGGGAGTAAAAAAAATTGGGGAAGACTTTTAAAATATATTTTTCTTAATAGAATCTAAATACAATAAAGTTTTCATATCTCAGAGAAACAACTGAGATATTTCAGAAGATTATGGTCTCTGATTCAGAGATAAACTCTGTCTTGTGGCATGGGAAAAATGACTAGGTAAGATCATTTTCCTTTATCACTTCTCAAAGTCATCATGGAAATGACTCAAGCTGCCACATTTTGGAAGACAGGTGACTGTGTCTGCTACGGACCAGGGCGTTTGGCAGGCATCAGATAAAAGGAGAGATGCACTCTTGCCCTTGCTTATGGCCAGGCACTGTGCTGTGATAAAAATCTTGGCAGGCCATGGGGTTTCCTGTCATTCTCCCAAAACTGCGAAGCCCAGGGCAATACAGGGTCCTTCCTCCCTGGTAGAAGAAAGTGAACATCTAGGAAAGCCACATTTTATGCCTACTTCCTAATGGTAATAGTTAAACAACAACAAAAAAGTGCTCATTGGAACATTTTAATTTGTCATAAAAAAAGCCTAAGGTTGAGCAAGAGACAGTAACAAGGGCTTTATCCAGAAGCAAATAAACCTCATCAAAAATTTAACATTTTTTTCCTGCAGGATAATCAAATGAAAACTCAGAACACAACTATAATTTATTTTTTAAGTGGTAGGTTTAGTCAGAGATGTATTCTTTCCTCCCTTCTTCCCACCCACAGAGTTTTGGCCATTTCTAGACAATATTCACCACATGTTCTTTTAAAAGACCCCCCAAAGGGTGCTTCACTCTCATGGGAAAGGCAGTGTTCCATTGATTTTGATAAATACTGATCTTGACCTGAATTTTTGATTTCTAAATGAATGAACAAGATGATTCATATATGCCTTAAGGAAAAAGTGGGTCTAGTGGCCAGATTTGAATGAAAGTTTAAGGTTAAAGTGAATCCTGTTCAAATTCTGGGCAAATCATCTAACAAACATCTCCTTTTTCCTTTTGCCATTTACACTAGGTGCATTATTTCTTCGTAGTTTAAGAAAAGTTGACCAACCAAAACCAGAATTTATGAATAATTAAGAAAAACTTCATTTAAAAAATGCTTTAGCCAGATGTGGTGTAGCATGCCTATAAACCCAGAACTCAGGAGGCTGAGAAAAGAGGACCATGAGTTTAAGGTCATTCTGGGCTACAATATGGAGACACTGTCTCAAAACACAAAACAAAACAAAAAAATCACTTCAGCTTATGAAAGGTGTCAGTTTTCCATGTACATTTAAAATCACCTAAAAATATATTTCTTTTCTAAGTACAAAATAATTTTTCAAAAACACTTCTATGTCAAATGAAGCCTCACCATTCATTCATTCATTCATTCATCCATTCATTCATTAACAAATGACCCAGGCACTGTACTTGGCTACTGTGATACAAAAGTGAGCAGACAGTTGAATGCAGCCTGCATCTTATCTTATGTCCATGGAGCTATGCAACTGATTGGGGAGGTAAATGAGATTAAAAAATAATAGTAAACATTTCAGTTTTGCAAGATAAAAATTCTACAAGTCTGTTATACAGATTTAAATACAGTTAACATTACTGGACTATACACTTAAAAGTAGCTAAGAGAATATATTTTATATTGCTTAACCACAATTTTAAAAACTAAAATAATTTTTTAAAAGAATAAACATAATTAATATTTACTGAGCACTTACCATGGATCAGGTTCCACTCTAAGTAGAGTATTATCTCATTTAATCCTCACAACCATCTTAGGAGGCAGGCACTACTATTGTCCCAACTTTATAGATGTGTACACTGAGACACAGAGAAGTTAAGGAAATTAGCCCAGATCACAAATCCAAGGAATGTAGCAGAGATGTAAGCCCAAGTAATTGGACACCAGCAACATGTTTCCTAACTCCATACCAAAAAAATTGGAAAATAAGTAATATTACTTTCACTTGGAACTACAATTCACTGTACAAAAATAGTAATATTTATAAAGTAATAGTGTAAGTAATTGCAGTCACCTATTTTCATTGTTCAATTTGGTTTTTTAAAATCCTGATGATTTGTAACCCAACTTATTGTCCTCTGATGGTGAATTTTCTTAAAATCTAA
>VMDO01017768.1:25000-44005 GCA_007922755.1 Pedetes capensis
TAAATAAGAAAAATTATATCTCTATGGTCATGGGAGATACAAGAAAACACTACAGTCTTTTCCTCCTTTGTTAGTTTTTTCCCTAGATTTTTCATGTGATTTGTGGCCACACAAGACTAATTTTCCAAAATGAACTGCATTCTGTCTGCCACTTCCTCTCCACAATCATCAGAATTTATTCATTCTTACTCAACATTAAAAAGTCACCATGTGCAAGACACTGCAAGGAGCAATTCACAGCCTCATCATCAAGTTTTAAATCTAGTCGGTGAAAGTCTCATAAACAATTATCTACTCTACAAGGCAACCAAGTGCCACCAGAATGGTCAAACCAAGACCCAAGCTGGATCAAGGAGAAAAGGAGGCTCAGCTGTGGAAAATGGGGGAGAAACAGTGAAGAAGGTTGCCCTTGAGTTGGACTTCAGAGGACAGGATTTTGACTGACAAACGTTAGAGGGAACAGAGGAAGGATGGAGAAGAAAGCCAACCATAAGCAGAAGAAACACAATGAGCAAAATTTGCAAAAGCAAAAAATGCAGTGAGTACTACATACAATCAAAAACCACGTGAGAAAGGGCTCTGACTAAAAGCAGGGTTCATTTGCCCATGTTGGAGAAGGTGTGAGATAAAGGATCATCTGACTGTTTGATTAGTGGTTTCATAGGGTCTAAAAAATAATCTTCCTCTCTCTATTAGTTATACTCTTTGTGTAAGTGCTCAGCAAAATGGGCTAACACAAAGAAGGAAGAGGCAAATCCCACCTGATTGTCAAGGTGCAGAACCTAAAACTAGCAATGTAAAGAGTGATGTTTGTCGTGTTTGTGTTTGTTGTGACAAGGCCCTTTTTACACCAACCCCAAAACATACCAATACACTGAAGAGACATTTTCCAATGGAAACTTTCCTTTCTTTTCCCTCTCCATACTCTGAATTAACTTATCCACCAGTTTTCTCTTTTCCTTCACTAGCCATTGAATGTTGAAGTTCCTAGGTGAAAACAAAAGAAAACAAAAACCTATACGACCTAATTGCATGATTTGATTACTTCAGTTCTCACAGCATTGGAGGTATCCTGCCATTTCTCATAGGGACTATCCCACTAAACTTAAGTCATCCTCTTCCTGGAATAGAGATAAGCCACATTTCCCAGCCTCCTTTGCAGTTAGTTGGCAGCATGTGACTAAATTCTACCAACGAAATGCAAGCAAAAGTGTTTATGCTGATTTCTAGGCCTGGTCCTTAAACACTTTTCATGTATAATCCTTCATGTTCATTTCTCCTCTCTTGATGCCATGTAAATATACACAGTAACTTTGGGAGTCATCTACTGAAGAAACTATAAAATGGAAGTGCCTGGATTTGCAGAGGACCACTGGGAAGAAGTTGGCCTTTCATGTGCTAATGTCCATTGTGGACCTCATGCACATAAAAAAGAAACATTGCTTGTATTAAACCAGTGAGATTTAAGAAGTTACTTTTTAAATGTATTTAATTTTAGTAAGTTCTATTGTATATAAGATATGCAACATGATGTTATGAGATACATATAGTAAAAAGGTTACTATAGTGAAGCGAATGAAGATATTGATCATCTTACATAGTTAGCTTTTTGTTTGTTTTTATGGCAAAGGCAGATAAAATATACTCACTGGCATGAATTAAATAAAACAATTTTATCATGCATGGTTCTCTCATTGGCTCTCTACACTTGTTCATCCTATGACTGCTACTTTGTATCCTCTGACCTACAACTCTATCATCCTATTTCCGTCTTCAGCCCTTCTATCTCTGGTAACCAGTTTTTTTTTCCCCCTCTGTCACTGTATCACGTCTGTCAGTTTGCCACACTGTGGGGGCTTGTGTGTTGTGATGAGGCTGAGAGCTATACCACTGGCACCTCAGATATGAGCAAGGTTACCCATGGTGGACAGGTTTTCAGCTGAGCTTCCAGACTAAGACAGACTAGGAGGAAGACCTGGCAAACCACTCCCAAAACAACTAGCCATTGAAAACCCTATGAATAGCAAAGAAACACTGTCAGATATAGTGCCGGAAAATGAGCCCCCCAGGTTGGAAGGCACTCAAAAGACTACTGGGGAAGAGTTGCCTCCTCAAAGTACAGTCTACCATGATGACAGAAATGGAGTAAAGCCCTAGGGACCTCCATTTGCTGATGTGGCACGACTCAAAATGAGGAGAAATGCTGGGTCCAGATCCATTCATGATGGGTAGACAGAGTCCCCACAGGAGGAAGAGTATCTTTAATAAAGGCATTGGAAGGAAAATCCACCGAAAGGGGAGGAGTACTCCTAGCCTCGGAGGGAAAGTCTGCTGAGAGGGGAATAGTACCTCCAAAAAGGTCTCTTCATGGAAAACGACTTGGAACCCCATTTTTTCTTAAATCTTAATTGGTCACTATTGTAGATTTCTAGAAATATTGATGAAAAATAATCTTCTGGCTCTGTGGGCTATGCTAATTCAGATTGGGAGTTGACAAGCCTCAGGCTTTCTTGAAGGGAAATCCCTGAATGACTTCCAACAGCAGTAAACTCCTTAAACAAAAGCTTCTTTACTGACAGCTCTACAGTAAGCAAAAGCACCCATTCTTCATAACAACAGACTCAATGGGGTGACACACAGGTAGCAGTTAACTGCCCTAAATTCCTGCATAAAGATTGAGAATAGTCAATTGTTACACGAAATGCAGATGCTCAGGTCATCTTGGTTTATTTCTTTAAAATAATCACACTTTGTCTCTGAGTTCCTCTTCTACTTTGATTCCTCTTACCACCTGACACTCATGTGACAACTGATCAGGTGATTCCATCAATGCAACCAACTTCCTTGTCTTTTTCTGACCTTTCATAAGATTTAATGAATGGCAATTCTATATAAAAAGGCTGGATAATCTGGAAATAAATGGAACAAGATCACACTGCCTCAGAGGTGCTGTGTTTGTTACCCACCGCCGACTCCTCATCCGCCTTCAGGAGACCCTGGATTCTATCTAGCCTGCAGCTGGTCTGCGGCAGAGAAACAACTGTAAACATCCATTAATAACTGGAACATGGAATGTACATTGTATGAATCTAGGAAAATTAGAAATTATTAAAAGAGAAATGGAGCACATAAACACTGACATTCTAGGCATCAGTGAGCTAAAATGGACCAGCACAGGCTGTTTTGAGTCAGACAATCATATGGTCTACTATGCTGGCAATGATAAACTAAAGAGAAATGGGGGTGCCCTCATCATCAAAAAAGATATTTCAAGATCTGTCCTGAAACACAATGTTGTCAGTGATAGAATAATATCCATGTACCTACAAGGAAGGCCAGTTAATATGACTATTATTCAAATTTATGCACCCACCGCTAAGGTCACAAATGAAGAAAGGGAAGACTTCTATCAGCTTCTGCAATCTGAAATAGATCAAACATGCAATCAAGACATACTGATAATCACTGGTGACTGGAATGCAAAGGTTGGAAACAAAGAAGAAGGCTTAGTAGTTGGAAAATATGGTCTTGGTGACAGAAACGAAGCTGGAGATCACGTGATAGAATTTTGTCAGACCAATGACCTTTTCATTACAAATACATTTTTTCAACAACATAAAGGGAGACTATACACATGGACTTCACCAGATGGAACATACAGGAATCAAATTGACTACATATGTGCAAAGAGATGATGGAAAAGCTCTATACAAAATGTCAAAACAAGACCAGGTGCTTTTTGTGGATCAGACCATCAACTTCTCATATGCAACTTCAAACTGAAGCTGAAGAAAATTAGAATAAGTATACAAGAGCCACGGTATAACCTTGAGTATATCCCACCTGAGTTCAGAGACCACCTCAAAAGTAGGTTTAATGCATTAGACACAAATGATAGGAGACCAGAAGAGTTGTGGCATGACATAAAAGATATCATTCAAGAAGGAAGCAAAAAGTTCTTAAAAAGACAAGAAAAAAAGAAAAGACCAAATTACATGTCAAAAGAGACACTGGACCTTGCCCTTGAACGTTGTTGAGCAGCTAAAGTAAAAGGAAGACATGATGAAGTTAAGGAAGTAAAGAGAAGATTTCAGAAGGCAGCTTGTGAAGACAAAAACAAATATTATAATGACATGTGCAAGGAGCTGGAGGCAGAAAACCAAAAGGGAAGAACACACTCTGTGTTCCTCAGGCTTAAGGAAGTGAAGAAAAAATTCAAGCCTCAAGTGGCAGTAGTGAAAGATTCCACATGGAAAATATTAAATGATGCAGGAAACATCAAAAGAAGTTGAGAAGAATACACAGAGTCATTACACAAGAAAGAACTGGTAGATGACCAACCATTCCAAGAGGTTGCATTTGAAGAGGAACCAATGGCGTTGAAGGACGAAGTGGAAGCTGCCTTGAAAGAACTGGTGAAACACAAGGCTCCAGGAACTGATGGGATAGCAATAGAGATGTTTCAACAAACAGATGCAGCACTGGAGGTGTTAACGTGTTTGTGCCAAGAGGTTTGGAAAACAGCTACTTGGCCAACTGACTGGAAGAGATCCATATTTGTGCCTATTCCCAAAAAAGGGGATCCAACTGAATGTGCAAACTATCGGACAATATCATTAATATTGCACAACAGCAAAATTCTACTAAAGATCATTCAGAAGCGACTGCAGCATTATATAGACAGGGAATTACCAGAAAATCAAGCGGAATTCAGAAGAGGGCGGGGAACCAGGGACATCATTGCTGATGTCAGGTGGATATTAGCTGAAAGCAGAGAATATCAGAAAGATGTCTATCTGTTTTATTGACTATGCAAAGGCATTTGATTGTCATAATAAATTATGGATAACACTTTGGAAAATGGGAACACCAGAACACCTAATTGTGCTCATGAGAAATCTGTACATGAACCAGGAGGCAGTTGTTTGAATAGAACAAGGAAACACTGCGTGGTATAAAGTTGAGAAAGGTGTGCGTCAGGGCTGTATACTTTCACCCTATCTCTTCAATTTATACGCTGAGCAAATAATCCGAGAAGCTGGACTTTATGAGGAAGAACACGGCATCAAGATTGGAGGAAGACGCATTAACAACCTGCGTTATGCAGATGACACAATTCTTGCTGAAAGTGAAGAGGATTTAAAACATTTACTGATGAAGATCAAAGATCATAGCCTTCAATAGGGGTTACGACTAAACATCAACATAACAAAAATCCTTATGACTGGGTCAGCACGCAACTTCACAATAAATGGAGAAAAGATTGAGGTTGTCCAAGATTTTGCTTTGCTTGGCTCTATAATCAACACCCGTGGAAGCAGCAGTCAAGAAATCAAAAGACGCATTGGTCTAGGAAAAGCTGTGGCAAAAGATCACTTTAGAGTACTGAAAAGCAGATGTCACATTGAAGATGAAGGTGTGTCTGACTCATGCCATGGTATTTTCAGTCACATCATATGGTTGTGAAAGCTGGACATTGAACAAGAGAGACAGAAAAAGAATTGATGCTTTTGAATTGTGGTGCTGGAGACGTCTATTGAATATACCATGGACTTCCAAAAGAACCAACAGATCTGTCCTAGAAGAAGGGCAACTAGAGTGCTCCTTGGAAGCAAGAATGGCCAGACTGCGTCTTACATATTTCAGACATGTAGTCAGGAGACATCAATCCCTGGAGAATGATATCATGTTTGGGAGAGTGGCAGGTCAACACAAAAGAGGAAAACCCTTCACCAGATGGATTGACAGTGTGTGCAACAATGGGCTTAAACATAAATAAGATCGTTTGCCTGGCACAGAATCAGCAAGTGTTTCGATCTGCTGTATGTAGGGTCACTATGAGTCAGACTCGACTTCATGGCACCTAACAACAACAACAACAACAACAACAACAACAACTGTCACTGTATATCTGAATGTTTTTAGATTCAAGGTATGAGATCATATAAGTGTTCCTTTCTGTGCCAGGTTTGATTCAGCATAATATCTTCCAGGCTCACCTATATTCTGGCAAACAGCAAGATCTCATTCTTTCTTAGGACTGAATGCTATTATATTTACATACCTTTATCTATCAACCTATCTATCCATCTCTCTCACATCTATCCATCTATCTCACAGTCTCTTTACCATTTGTCCATTCTAGGTTGCTTCCATGTCTGATCTATTGTGATGATGCTGCAATGAACATGGGAGTGCAGATCCCTCCATGAGGTGGTGACTTCATTTCCCTTGGTTACATGCCTAGAAGAAAGACTGCTGGGTCATATGGTAGTTCTATTTTTAATTTTTTTGAAAACCTTCATATTATTTTCCATAATGGCTTTACGAATCTACATTCTCATTGATAGTGTACAAGAGTTCCCTTTTCCCTACACCTTTGCCAATATTTATTTTCTGACTTAAATAATTATTATCCTAACAGGTATGAGTTAATATTTTGTCATGGTTTTAATTTGCATTTCCCTGATGATTGAGGTTGAATATCTTTTCATATACCAGCTGGTCGTTTTTATGTCTTCTTTGTAGAGATGTCCATTCAAATCTTTTTCTCATCTTTAAATTATTTTTCTGGTTTTTTGTTTGTTTGTGTTTTTTTTTGGCTACTGAGTTGTGTGAGTGCCTTCAAAACTATTGATATTAATTCTTTATAGATACAGGGTTTGCGATTTTTTCCCAATCTGTAGTTTGCCATTACATTTTGTTGACTATTTCCTTTGCTGCGCAAAAGCTTTTTGGTTTCATCTAGTCCTGTATATTTATATTTGTTTTTGTGGCCCAAGCTTTTGGTGTCATATACAAAAAATGATTATGAATGCCAGTGTCTAAGAGGTCTTCCCCCACGTTCTCTTCCAGAAGTTTTGTAATTCTGGTCTCACATTTAAGTCTTTAACACATTTTCAGTTGACTTTTATGTATGGTGTAAGACAAGGGTCCAATGTCATTCTTTTATATGTGAGAATCCAGTTTTCCCAGCGCCACACACTGAAGACACTATCCTTTCCCCACTGTGTCCTCTTGGTGACCTTGCCAAAAGTTAACTGTCCACATATGGAACTATGATGTCTCCAATTTTGTTTTCCTTGGAATTATTTTGGCTATTTGAGACCTTTTATAGTTTCATACAAATTTTAGGATTGTTATTTCTGTTTCAGTGAAGAAAATTATTGGGGTTTTGATAGGAATTATGTTAACTATGTATTCTATTCTGGGAACTATAGACATTTTACCAATATTCTTGTGATTCATGAGAATGGAATATTTTCATTTACATATGCCTTCAATTTCTTTCATCAATATTTTATAGTATTTCATGTACAGATCTTTCATATTTTTTATTAAATTTGTTCCTAAATATTATGTTTATGCTACTAGAAATGACACTGATTTCTTGATTTCTTTTTCAGTTAGGTTACTTGTATATAAAAATACTACTGATTTTTGTATACTAATTGATCCTACAAACTTACTGCACTCATTTATTAGTTCTAACAGGTTTTTGTTATTGTTATTATTGATAGTTGGGGGATTTTTACATATAGGATCATATTATCTGTAAAGAGAGATAATTTTACTTATTCCTTTCTGCCTTTTATTTCTTTATCTTGTCTAATTGCTCTTGCTAGTCCTTCTAGTACTATGTTTAACAGAAGTGGCAAGAGGGGCATCTTTACCTTGTACTGGACTTACTAGAAAAGCTGTCAGGTTTTCCCTAGGAATTATAATGTTAGTTATGAGTTTTTATAAATGGCCTTTTTTATGCTGAGAAACTTTCCTTCTATACCTATACTGTCGAGAGTTTTTATTAAGGATGCTGGCCTGATAAAATGTGTTTGGAAATATTTTGTTTTTCTAGAGAATACAAGAATTATTGTTATTAATTCTTTGAATATTTGGTAACATTTACCTGTGAAGGCCTCTGTTCTAGGGCTTTTGTTTGTTGGAAGATTTCTGATGACTTTTTCAATCTTTTTGTTACTGGTCTGCTCAAGCTTTCAATTTCTTTCTGGCTCAGTTTTGGAACTTGAATTTTTCTAAGAATTTATCCATTTCTTCTAGGTTATCCAATTTTTGGCATATAATCATTCATAATAGTCACTTGTGATTCTTCTTACTTCTGAGGCATCTGTTGTAATTTCTTCATTTCATTATTTTATTTTGAGTTCTCTTCTTTCTTTGGTTAGGTAAAAGTTGGTCAATTTCATTTTTTTAAAAAAAATCGAACTCTTGGTTTTACTCTTTCTTGGTATTTCTATTTGATTTTCCTTCTGATCTTTATTATTTCCTTCCTTTTGCTAATTTTGCACTTAGTTTTCCTAATTCTTTCAGGTGTAGCTGTCAGATTATTTATGTGGAATTGCTGATTTTTTGTTTTGGTTTGTTTTTGTTTTCATAACACAAGAATTTGCTGCTATAAACTTCCCTCATAGAGCTGCTTTTGTTGCAGTTTTGGTATGTTGTATTTCCATTGTCATCTACCTCAAGATATTTTCAAGTTTCCCTTTTGATTTCTCCTTTGACCCACTGATTGTGTAGGAGCATGTTTTCAAATTTCCACTTGTGAGTTTTCCAATATTCTTACCATTATTGACTTCTAGTTTCATATCACTGTAGTCTGAAGTAATAATACATATAATTTAAATCTCCTTAAATATGTTAAGACATGTCTTATGGCTTAGCATGTGATCTATCTTGGAGATGGTTCCATGTGCACTAGGGGAAAATTGTGTATTCTGCTGCTTTTGGATAGAAAGTTCTGAATATGTCTGTTAGGTCCATTTAGTCTACAGAACAACTGAAGTTCAGTATCCAACTTATTTTCTGTTTAATTGAGTAGTTATCTTTATACTAGCTAGCATTATCTTAAAAATGTACAAATTTTGACTGTGTTCTTTATGTTAGATTAGGTCTACAAAGAAGCAGGCACCTAGACAAAATTTGAAATGCAAAAGATTTATTAAGGAAGGAAGCTGGAGAATGCAGGAGGTTCGTCATACCACATATAATACCATGGAAATAGAAGAAAGGAAGACCAAGTAGGAAGTACTGGATTGCAATACAGTTCTAAGAAAGGTGTGGTCAGGCCAATGGAAGTTCTTGAGTTGCTGTGGCACACTGGAAAAACCCTATATCCCATAGGAATGAGCCTCTAATGAGAGCCCCTATTGTGCTTGGCTACCAAATGGGAGAATCCAGAGGCTGAGTGCAGGGCTGGCTGCAGGAGGCCAGCAGCTGGGGCATCAGCCAGCCATACATCCCATTGCATATCTACACACTCATTTTTATGGATACTACACTCCTTAAATTTCCAACTTTCAAGGCACAGATTCCTTTTCTTCCTCCCATCTATCCATATCCACAACTACCTTTTCCTTTGTTGACCCAGTAATATGCCCTCAGATCTTCTTAGAGGCATGATTCCATTAATTACTTCTTCCTCTTCCTCATTAACAGACTCTACTTATCTTCTAGAATGCAAACATGTCCAATATTTTTTTTAAAAATGTTCCTCCACTCTCTTGCTCTTTTTCTCTTCCCACTGAAGCTTTGAGCAACAGCAGCGTAAGTGCTCTGTCCCCTCTCTTAGTTTTCACTGCTCACCACTTGCTCTATTATTACTGAACCTACTAGCTAAGAAATCCAAAAAAAAAAAGTTTGCTTGACTTCTGTGAAGCATTTAACATCTCTGATCAGGCCATTCTTGTGGAGATTCCAGCTTTGGGTTTTGGGACACTCTGTCCTTAGGCTTTCCTCCCACCTTCAGGTCATTCTTTTTAAGGCTTCTTTCCATTTGGTTCTTTGTTAACTGTGGGCTTCCTAGGGCTTCTATCATTGGTTCTCTTTGATCTCTGTCTCCCACGTTAATCTCACTCCTCCATCTCATGACCTAACAGAGCAGCCATATACTAGTCCCATCATACATGCAGTCAGTTAACCCAAAAACCTGAAGGTTGTCCTTAATTATTTCGTGTCACCCAATACCCATATCCAATTGATCACAGAGTTTTGAGGATTCTGTTTCCTAGCATGACCCTCTCCTACTCTCTATCCCTGTGGTCACTTCCCCATCACTTCTGTGGATTTCTATAGGAAAACAGTAGCTGGGCCTCTGGCTTTGGTTACACTCCCCTTTAGGTATACCTCTACATTGCTGCAAGGCAGTATTCCTAAAGCACAGATTTGATCATGAAACATCTTCATTAAAATTCCTAAAGTGGTTCCCTGATGCTTATGGGATAAAGGACAATCTCCATCATAATCAGTTTTAGTCTTATCCTTCTCCACTACTCTGTGGCCCCTGGCGTAGTCATATGGAACTACCTGAAATTCATGCAATGTGACATGTATTTTGTGCCTCTGTGGCTTTTATATGCGTGCTCCACTCTGAATGCTCTTCCTACCACACTTGTCCTACTGGGAGAATCTCCTACATGTACTTTCAGTGTTTGCTTTGGGATTCACTTGTTTATTGATATTTACTAATGAACTCACCTTTCTGGGGGTTATTTTTCCATCTTCTTATCCCCATCTCCAGGACATTCAAGGGGCCTGTACCTGTTCATGGCACCTGACACATGATTCTAGGGCAGTAATCCTATCTTGTTCCTATCTTGTGTGCTGACACAAAGTAACACTTAATGAATGTTTACTGACTGAAAGAATAAATGATGAACAAACCCTATCTCTCACCTTGAGTTTGGCCTGATAGACTTTCCTTCTTGTTGAGCCTGGTGGCACAGGCCCATGATCCCTACACTTAGGAGAAACTAAGGCAAGAGGATTCTAAGGTAGAGGCCAGCCTAGGCTATATAGTGAGACCCTGTCTCAAAAACAAAACAAAATTTGTCTCTTAAAAACAGAATTCTTGGGTTGGGGCTATAGATCAAAGGTAAAGTACTTACCTAGTATGTGCAAAGACCTGGGTTTCCAAACTCTGGGTCACAATTCGAAGGACTGAAAACAGAACAGAACAAAACAAAACAAAACAGAATTCTCACAGTGTGGCCAAAAAAACACCATTATTATGCCAAGCAACAGTGTGTATACTCTCTGGTGGCCAAGTTCAAGGAGGAACATCTCCAATTTACATGTGAAAAGTGAGCACTTGGCATTAAAGGAGAAAGATTCAAATATTCTCCATAAGATTGCCACAAAGATAGCTCAAGAGCTGGTATACCAAGGGACATGCGTTCACCCTTTGTAATTGTATAAACTAGAGTTCACATTTCACACAGAATTTTCTAACATAAATTGGAAACAGGAGATGATTAGGCCGAGCAAAGAAGCAGCATGGCTTTGATACACAAGAAACTACATAAGCATTTTACATTAAATGCTTTTTAAATTTGTTCACAGAACACAATACAAAAATTATTCTAAAAGTCATAGCTTGTAAATTTGATATCTAATATAGGAGTTTAAAATTAGAAATCTCCATGGTCACTAAATACTAAAAGAGTAAAAAGAAAATGATAACTAAAGACAAAATACGGTAGTTTCAAACTCCTGGGATGCATTTCACCCTCACCAGGGTGAGGCCAGTTATCCCATTCAATGCACTGAGTAAACACAAGAGTCTTTTGAAAATGGATCTTTTCACAAAAAATCATAAGTCAAACATCCTACAATATAGTGCTGTCAAAGGAAACACATTTTTTATCATTCATGACATGATGCATGATATGCTTATTCAGAGAGCCAACTTGATATGGTTCCCATCCCAAAGTTTAGTGAAAATTACTTTTTTCAAAATTTGAAAAATAAACTCTTAGTCATAGTTCTTGTAAAATATTAAATCGTATCAGAGATGTATGTTTTCACGGAAACAGTCCACAGAAAGCTTTTAATTTATTTAATGGCCTATGAGCTAATAGTATCAAGCAACTACATATCTTTGTTTTAAAGGACACAAATTAGTGATTCTTATATATATAATCTCCTTGATTTTGTCCCTGCCTTTGAACTTCATAAGAGCAGTATTTTTTTTTTTGTTCAGCTGACTCCTGAAACCTAAATCTGCAAAAAGTCTGTGATGACATCAAGCTTAACATTTTGCCAAGATAGCAAAAGTATTTCTTAAAATAGTGTGCTACTGTATCAGCTTTTACTCAAACCTAAATGAAATGCCAGGACAGGGCCCCCATATTTACTCCAACTGCCCACTGGTAAACATTTCTGAATGTAACTGAAGCCCTATCTTCTCAGTGTAATGGCACCAGTAAAAACTCTTGAAAATTTGCTTAGAAACACATGTCTAAGTTGGATGTGGCCTCTCAATCTTAAATTGATGATTCTGAAGAAATGTATTTACAGGATGAAGAGCTTACAACCTGGCCAAAGCATTGAATGACTTCAGGGCACCAGGAGAAACTCCTTGAAAGAGATAGAGTAAACATTTGGAGAAAATCTGCATAATTGGGTGGTTCCTTGATATACACAAACTTATCCTTTTAGGGACCCAAATAGGGGTTTTAATTATCTCCATATATTTCTCCTTACATTTTTATATTCAGTCACAGCCCTCTTCAATCTCTACTCTTCTTACTTTTTTGTCCTTTGCCTGAAGTTTTCAATTAAGAGTTACTTCATAATAGTATTGTGGTTATGTGAGAAAATGTCCTTATTCTGAAGTGTTTAGAGATATGTCATGGGTCTGTAACTTTCAAATAGTTCTTTAAAACAAAAACAAAAACTCCTCTAGCCAACATACATATAAAACTATACACAAAAATATAAAACAATGAATGTTAATAATTGGTGAATGTAAATAAGTGCAGACAAATATTTCTTATATTATTCTTTCATCTTCCCACTAGGTTTGAATTTTTTAAAAGGAAAAAAAATATTTTAAAAGAATTACTTCACTTAATGAGCACCAGGTTTTCAAACTGTAAATGCACTTCTTTACCATCACAAATCTAAAACCTGTGCTAAAGAAATGTCAAGACCAACAACAGTCACATTTTATTGTGTTCTCCAGGCATGATGTTGATTCCATTTTCACATCCTGGAACTAGCTATGATTTGAGTCTGGGACAGAGGTGAAGAGGAATGATGAACATATCCACAATCCAGACATTTCCCTTTAGAAGGACCCAGAAAGCTGGTCCTTCAGGGTCTCCTAGTCCCTACCTCCCAGTGAGACCTTTGCACACTTGATCTCTGTAGCTGAGAGTCTGAGAGATCAGTGAGGGGTGGCGTTTCATTCAAAATGCACTCATGGAACAAGTTTATCGAATGAACAACTGTTCACTCTATAAATTAAAAAATGAAAGTGCTATAAATATTCTTAAGTATTTTCACAAGTCAGATGACAAAAAGGCTTTATCAAACATTTATGTGCAAACCTTACATAAGTGACTTGTAACTATAGTCAGTATGTATAAATTTGGTCAGAGAAACCAAAGATCATAACTAAGAGCGTGCTTCATTTTTGACAAAGCATGGGATCTCTTTTTCTTCATCAATACTAGCAAGAAAACTAACAAGAAAACTTTTACTCATTTCCTCACAGGGAGTCACATTGTGGGGATGCACTTCATGCTCACAGAGTCACCTTGTTACCCAGCTGAGAGGTGTCATGGTAGAGGATAGCTTCTTTTCTTTTCCATTATTTTTTTAAAAATCTTTTCCCACTTTCCCCAGTACAGCATTTCTAAATAACAGCACCCAAGCAGTATTTAAAACAGGGTACTGGATGATCACTTCCATTAGCCAGACAGAAGTCTTGTGTCAGCTTCCACAAAGAGGTTTTTATGCTGCACACATACTTTGATGGGGATGCAACAATTTGGCCATAAATATAACTTACTTTAATGTATGTATGTTAATATGATGCTAAATTCCTAATACAAAAATTAGAATCTTATAGTCCATATATTCAGAACATGATTGTCCATTACTTGGCCTGATATGTTTACACTGATAAACATGCAGGTTCAGAACAACTCCATATACCCAAATCAAAATCTTTACTACTAAAAGCAGTCTAGATAGCTGGATTTAGCTCAGTTGGTAGAGCACTGCACTGAAGTCTCTGAAGTCCTGAGTTCAATTCCCAACACCGCAAAAATGGGAGAAGGACCTGGCAATCCACTCCCAAGGCAATCCCAAAACAGTCAGCCATTGAAAACCCTATGAGGGTCGCTATGAGTAGATACTGACTCCACAGCACCTAACAATAACAACAATGGCATTTTCCCAATAAGAAAGACTAATTACCAGATAAGGTTGATTTTTTGTCTACAGTGAGTGTTGACTTATGTGGCAGGCATGGTGCAAAGAACTTTTATGTGCACATCGCCTCATTTTATTCTTACTACAATACTGTCAGGGCTGGGATTTAGCTCAGTTGGTAGAGCGCCGCTCTGCAGTCTCTGAGGTTCCGAGTTTGATTCCCAGCACTGCAAAAATGGGAGAAAGATGTGGCAACCCACTCCCAAGGCAATCCTGAAACAATCTGCCATTGAAAACCCTATGAGGGTCACTATGAGTTGGACACGACCCAAGGGCACCTAACAACAACAATACTGTCAAGTAGTTAATATTGTAGGCATTGGACAGGGGAAGTCAAAGGACTCTGAGAAGAGGGAAATGAACATTAAGCAGTACCATGTGGCACCATTAACAGTACTCTATGTGGTATTTCATTTAACTGTCTTTGTAACTCCAACATAAGTATTAGTTGTCCCATTTCCCAGAGAGAAAAGCAGGAGGTACAAAACCAAGCCAAGGTTGCAGAGCTGGGCAGTGAGCCTAGATTGTCTTTTGCCAAGTACAACATGGGTACAAGTCTTCCCTCTGGACATCACATTCTGTAAGTTCCAAACCTGGAGGTGGAAGCAACCACCACAAAGGGAACAGCTGTGACTATTTCTCCTCGCCTCTGCATCCAAGTACTAGAGTGGACCTGGTGCCCCGAAGACGGAGAGTAATTCCCTTTTAAATTCAGAAGATGGGAAAGGGAGGTTCTATGTTCCAATTTAATCTAGGTCTTGGAACAAATAAATGTAAATTCCAAATCTGGCCCAAGGATGACCCTTCTAAAGAGCCTATAAATAACCAGTTACACAGAAGAAAGCTCTAGAAGGCCCCAGGTGCTCCCTTACTGGCAGGTTCATCTCAATCACCTTTCTTCTTCTTTTTACCCTCCCAGTACTGGGGGCGCCGAACCCAGGACCTAACCAATGCTGTACAAGTGCTCCACCACTAAACTGAACCCCCTGCCCGCCCTCCCTCCCTCCCTCCCTCCCTCCCTTCCTTCTTTTCTTTCTTTCTTCTTTCCTTTCTTTCTTTATTTAATGGTTCTTGGGGGTTGAACCAGGGCCTTAGACATACTTTGCAAATGCTCTACCACTGGGCTGTACCCACACTCCTTGTCTTAAAAAAAATTTTTTTTTGAGACAGAGTCTTACTAAGTTGCATAGGCTGCCTCTGGATTCCAACTTGCAATTCTCCTGTCTCAGTATCCCTAGTAGCTAGGGTTATAGGCAAGCATCACCACATCCAGCTTCCTTTTTTATTTGAGACACAGTCCCAGTAAATTTTACAGGCTGCCTCTGGCCTCAAACTTGTGATCCTCCTGCCTTTGCCTCTGGGGTCACTGAGATTATAGGTGTGCATCATGGTGTTTATTCTTATCCCTCTGATCTCTACCTGCATGACCAACATGTGCAATTATTCACAATAGCCAAAAAGTGGAATATGTATCAATTGGTAAATGGGTAAACAAATTATGATATATTTGTGGTACAAAGTGGAATATTATCTGGGAATAAAAAGGACTAAAGTACTGATACATGCTACAATATGAATGAACCTCAAGAACATTATGCTAAATGAAAGAAGCCAGACACAAAAAGTCACATATTATACAAGTCTATTTATATGAAACATTCAGTAAAGGTTAAACCACAGAAGCAGAAGGCAGATTAGCAGTTTCAAGGAGATGAAGGATGAGAAGAATAGGGAGTGATTGCTTAACAGATATGGGGGTTCCTTGGGGGTGGTGAAAATATTTTGGAACGAAAGGTGACAGTTACACACATTGTGAATGTGGTAAATGTTAATTCCTAATTGCACATTTTAGGTTATGTGACTTTCTCTCAATAAAAAACATGTACAGGTCTGAAGATGTGGCTCAGCAGTAGAGTGCTTGCCTAGCATGTGCAAGGCCCTGGTTCAATCCCCAGCACTGAAAAAAAAAAAAGTGAATGCATACACTTTCATAGTCTTGAATAACAATACAGTGTATATTACGCCTAATTACACAGAGGCCCCACCCTGGGCCCTTTTACATTGCACAGAAATACAGATGGATTTCCTGTAAGTAAGTTGCTGTGAAGAATTAAAAAAGTTAGAGAAAGTGAAAACTAAGCCATCACAAAAGAAAGAAAGAAAGAAAAAGAAAAGAAAGTCCCAAACAAAATACCCTCAATACTACCTCTAGACTGTATGTTTGTCTTCTTATGTTCTTTATCTCACTAGAACAAACAATACCAAACATACCCATCACTGAATATACCACTCACAGAAAGATTGCTGCTAAAAGTCCTAATAAAGTGAACTCTGTCATTGTTTGTTCCCCCAAAATTAAATAAAAAGATCCACCAGGCCTTTAAACATATGAAAAACAGGCATAACCAAGCTGATAATCAGAGAAATTCAAAACCAAAACTAGGGATCAGTTTTGTTACCATTATAGTGGCAACATTTTTAAAGATTTCCAAAACACCATAGTGTTAAGCAAACAAGTACTCTCATATTTTGCTGATAAGCCTCTATATCGATGCAACATTTTTTAGAATCGCACCTGACATTATTTTGACTAAGCTTTTAGGACTCTATCTTTCAAATATCAAAGTAGATAAAGAATTTAACAACATGGCTGTTAGGAATGGTAAAAACTTAGAATGCTCCTGAATGTCTACAAACTAGAGAATAGTTTAAATATTATGGTATAACTATTGCATAGGTTGTTATACAGTTGCTAAAAAAGCATTAGATTCATATTTGTTGTTAAGAAAAAATTATTTGGCAATATGGTAAGTGAAAAGTTGTATTGTTTATGATGCCATTATTATAGGAGAAAAAATTACCTTGTAACCATATACACCACGGTTGGATATATATTTGGTACAAGGAATGGAAAAGAAGTGATCAGAGTGGGGTGAAAGACAATTTTTTTTATATTCACACCTCTGTATTGTTTGAAAAATGATAACAATCATGTATTGTCCTATAATTTTTTAAAATGTAGGAAACATTTAAACAAACCGAATATTTTCTATACTTGATTTTTAAATATGCAAGAAATAGGAAGGCAACAGTCCACTCATAACCTGCTTTGCAGGCAGGTCCTGAAGTTAGTACATCCTCCACTTTAGCCCCCTAAACTATTTGTATTCTATCCAGACAAGGCAATCCATCCACACTGGGATCTACATCCCAGCCCCCTTCCCAGAATAAGCACTGACTAGACAGGTAAGGTTTTCAGGGCAGTTTGCTCAAGTAAATTTATGCCTGTTCAACATAGTAATAACAAGTTATTAGCTTACATTTTAATGTCTTATTAATTTCATTTTTCTAGTAATTCATTTTTATTATATTTTATAAAATTATAAAATCCATGTCATAGTGGAAATGAAAAAGAAAACAAACTGAATCCTTCACCTCAGATAGAGAAGCACAACCTCTAAACAATGAAAGTCTATGTTCATAATGATAAAATATAGTTATATAAGACACATAGAAACTTTTACAATAAAAGATCAAATTCTATTAAGTATAGTTAGACTATGTTAACATATTTGAACTCTTATTTTTTTAAAAAAAATACTAAATTAGAGGAAAACTTTCTAGTAATCTGAAAAGATTAGTAATCATTTGAGGTAAATGATTAAGTGGTTTGGTCGTTAGGAAAAATGAACTCTATTATTATTATTATTATTATTATTATTATTATTATTATTATTACCAGTACTAGGGGATTGAACCGAGGGCCTCATTCTTGCTTTTAAAAGTGTTCTACCACTAAGCCACACCTCTAGCCTATTTTTTACTTCCTATTTTGAGACAAGAGCTGGTAGCTCAGTTGGTAGAGTGCTGCTCCTTACTCTCTGAGGAACTGGGTTTGACCCTCTGCACCACAAAAATGAGAGCAGGACATGGCAATCTACTCCTGAAGCAATCCTGAAACAATCAGGCATTGAAAACCCTTTGAGGGTTGCATGAATCAGACCAACTCCAGAGCACCTACCAAGAACAATTTGAGACAGGGTCTCATTGTGTTACACAGACTGTCTCTAGCCTCCAACTTGAGATCCTCCTGCCTCAGCCTCCTGAGTTGTTGGGATTACAGGTGTGCACCATGGCACCTGGCTTGAACTCTGTATTTACAAGTGAAGACTAAGAACTGGGGAATGAATAAAACCCCAGGCATCTCCAAAACCAACTACCAATAGTTCAACCACAGACTCTTTAAGTTTCACCAAAACTATAGCTGAGAAGCAAGATCATCTTGCCTTGTATTTCCCACCCCCCATACCTCTGAGTGAACATGCTAATGATGACAGAAGAAAGGGCAGCAAGAAAGACAGAGGAGAAGCGTGGTGGGCCAGGGTGGGAGTCTGACCTTCCTGAGCTGACTCTATCTCAAAATTTTCACATAGGAAATTGCTTTCCCTCTGTGCTGGAAAGGAGGGAAATAACTTACACTCTCCTAAGTTTTCTGACTTTTTTAGATAGAGCTATGTTTTCTAGAGCCTGCAGCGGTAGCCCTGTGGCATCCGATCCCGTCAGATCTCGGCAGCTAAGCAGGGTCGGGCCTGGTTAGTACCTGGATGGGAGACCGCCTGGGAACACCAGAAGCTGTAGGCTTGGGAGAAGGACCTGGCAACCCCCTCCCAAAAATCAATCTGCCATTGAAAACCCTATGAACAGCAGAGAAACACTGACAATAGTGTTTCCCCTGTTGTACAGAGGGTCGCTATGAGTCGGATACCGACT
>VMDO01017769.1:0-43997 GCA_007922755.1 Pedetes capensis
GCTGCTTAGCGTCCAAGATATGATGAGATCGGACACCACAGTGGTACAGCTGCAGGCCTACTATAATACTGTCCTACAAAAGGTCTACCTCTGCCCAGAACCTCAAAATGTGACTCTATTTAAAGAAAGGATCTTTGTAGATGCAGTTAGTGAAAATAAGACAAAGGCATGCTGGATTCATGTGGGTCATAAATCCAATGACTGGTTTCCTCATAAGAACATCAGGGATGGAAGAGACATGAGAGTGATGCAGCTATAAAGCAAGGGCCCTCGAAGATTTTCAGCAACCATGGGAAGTTACAAAGAGGCAAGGAATAAGTCCACCCTAAGCCTTTATAAGGGAACACAACCCTACTGACACCTTGATTTTGGAATTTTGACCCCCAGAACTGTGAATGAGTAATTTTTTTTTCAATATTGGGGGCTGAAGGTAGGCCTTACCAGATGCCAGGCAGGAGTCCTACCGCAGGGCTACATGTTTTTATTTAGTTATTTTTTATGTTGAGACAGGGACTCGCTAAATTGTGGTGGCTGCCTCTGGCCTTGAACTTGCAATCTTCTTGCCTCAGCCTCCCAAGTTGCTTAGGAGTACAGGCATGAGCCACAGCACCCAGCTTAAATTTCTGATGTTTTAAACTACCCAGCGTGAGAAAATTTACTACAAATGCCCCAAAGAAAACAACAGAGACATTAAAGAAGAAGCAAAAAACTAGAATAATCAGAATATTGCTCATGATAAGAAGAGAGCAGGGTCATGAATAAGCAGGGCCTGCTTATTCATAAACAAAGAGCCCTTATTGGTCTTTAATTTTCAGTATTATCCCAAGGTGGAAGCAATGGGGTATTGTTTTTTCCAAGTAAGATAGATAAGACCAGGAGAGACAGAATCTAGGCCATCTTGCCATTGCTCATCTCCTGAGCCATTACATCTCCTGGCTTATAGACAGTAGCACTGTGGTCATTCACTGCTCATTTTCATGCATTTCTTTCTCTCTGTCTCCCTGTGGGCTTCAGTGATGTCTCCAAGAAAAGTCACATTTTCTTTGTGGTCCTAGCTCTTGCCTGGTGGCCTTCACCTTGACTATGTCTCCTGACAAGATGATACAGCTTCTGGGATTAGGCAACACCACTTCCTCCCATGTCCACCAACCCTAGGGACCTTGGTCTCTACCTATTGCTGCTGACCTCTGAGTTGTCTCATCTTCTCCTGTTCCTTCTCACAGTTCCTCCATCACCTGTGGAACCAATTATTTGAATTAAATATCCCGTGTTCAGAAATCTTAGAGTGATTTCTACTCTTGTGATGTGACCCTTGACTGGCACACTTTCAGTCACATTTTACTATTTATGTAAAAAACCATAAATAATCTATGGGATTGCTTGGATGTATATTAAATATATTAAGGTTATACAAAGAAGCAATTTCAATTAGGACCCAATGATATTTCTTTCATGAGCATTTTATGAAAATTTTCTTCCTCCTGTGATTGTATGGTTTTTTGATAAAAAGTTTAGGTTCCTGGTGCATGCCTATAATTACAACACTCAGGAAGCTGAGGCAAGAAGATAGGTAGTTTGAATCCAGCCTGCACAAATTGTGATTTCCAGGCCAACCAAGGCTGCATAGAAGACTCTGTCTCAAAAACAAAAACAAAGTCAAAAAGCAAAACAAAACAAAACAACAAACACCTGCAAAATTTTAGGTTACAAGAATAAAAAGATGGTCTTCTATTCACTAAACATATTCCTTTTCTGTTTGTTCTTTCTGCTTGACTATAACTAGAACTTAAAAAGAACTTAATATGGAGAAATGCTGTCTAAAAAAACCAACTTCCTTTTCATTCCTGTTTTTATTTTCAGCATTTTCACCTTGAATGATGAGAATTTTGTAGCCTCAGCGTCCTCAATCTCATCATGCTAACAAAATGAATCCATTCTAAAATTTTTTCATTGTTTTTGGATAACTAGAAATAGCCACAACAGTCATCAACTAGATCCAAGGCCACCATGATGGGGAGAGAATCTAGTTGTATAGTATGTTGTTGTTATTGCTAGGTGCCGTGGAGTTGGTGTCCGGACCATAGGGACCCTATGTACTACAGGCGAAACACTATTATCAGTGATTCTCTGTTATTCATAGGGTTTTCAATGGCTGCTGTTTTTTTTGGGAGTGGGTTGCTGAGTCCTTCTTCCTACCCTATGGTATCTAGTGTTCCCAGGTGGTCTCCCATCCAAGTACTAACCAGGCTTGTCTTTGCTTAGCTTCGAGAGCTGATGCCCCAGTGCTACTACTTCAGGCAGCACGTAAAAAATAAATGAACTGGGCAGAACTTAAAGTCTAATCAAATTCCATTGCTCTATACATTCAGAATATTTTTTTCTAAGGTTGAAAGACAATTAAATGAAAATAATTTCAAATACAAGTGTTTCTTTGATTTGGTTTTCTCAGTGGATGTATTGAGTTGAATTGAATTGAAACCTTTCAGTGGAAATCTTAGGAAACCTTAGGTGTTTCAGTTTCAGCTGAAACCTTAGGTGTTATTTTAAAAATATATTTAATACACTTCTGATTATAAAAGTGCATTTCCTATGGTATAAATTTTTGTAAAAGAATAATAAAAATAAACTTTTTACCATACAGGATAAAAAATTTAACATTTGTATCTTCCTAATAGATTTTAATTTTAAGTTTTGTTGATTTAATAGTGAAAATAGCTTGTTTTAAATTGCAATTTTGGCTACTAATATGAAACCAGGCTGGGATTTAGCTCAGTTGGTAGAGTGCTGCACTGCAGTCTCTGAGATCCCGAGTTCAATTCCCAGCACCACAAAAATGGGAGAAGGACCTGGCAATCCACTCCCAAGGTAATCCCGAAACAGTCAGCCATTGAAAACCCTATGAGGGTCGCTATGAGTCGGATACCGACTCGATGGCACCTAACAACAACAAAAATATGAAACCACTTTTCATATTGTTTATTGGTCAGTTTTCATGTACCAACTTTCTTTTTGACATCACAGTGTTTTCTTATTGATTTGATTAAGTTGTTTCATTAGATTGAAATTACTGATACACTTTCTTGTGGCATTCATGGCAAATGGTTTTTACCAAAATTGTTTGCTGCCTTAGTTTTGTATAATTTTTATGTTCACAGTTTATATTTTTATGCTCATGCATGCTCATTACACAAAAACATGCTCATTTCTAACAATCTTCACGTATGAGTCTTTTCATATTATACGGAAAATTATTGTCTACAGGAGTCCCTCTTATCTAGATGACTTTTAATTCAATAATGGAGAGTGAAATCCCACAATAATGGAATAAGTAGGATCAAAATTTCTAGCCATGTAACATTCAGAATGATCACCTGGCTACTGAGATTCCTGGTAGAGGCCTGGGCAGCTGAGCACCATGGATCTGGCTGAGGCCTCCATCCCTCTGGATCACAGTGGTAGGTCAGCATCATTTGGCCACATTTGCAGGTCTCACTGAAATGCCAATGGGATGAGTCTGGTCTTTTGACTCCAGGGACTCACAGGACAGCAACAGTGGTTCCAGGATCTCCAGAGTAGTAAGGACTCATCCTCCAGACCAGGCCCAAATAAAGGGGAGAGAGAATGCTTGGGACATGAGGGCTCTCCTTGCCTTCCTTGTTGCATGACAGGCTCCCTTCCTTTTCCAAGTCCATCCAGCCTCACCAGCTCCTCTCCCTTTGTTGCTCTCCTTCCTTCATTCATGAAACAAGTTCCCTACTTAATCATAGAGCAAAGAGCTGATTTAATACACACTCATACTGTACAACTTAAGTTCTCTCCCCATCATGGTGGCCTTGGATCTAGTTGATGACTGCTGTGGCTATTTCTAGTTATCCAAAAACAGTGAAAAAATTTTAGAATGGATTCATTTTATTTCTTAGCATGATGAGATTGAGGACCCTCAGGCTCATCATTCAAGGCGAAAATGCTGAAAATAAAATCAGGAATGAAAAGGAAGTTGGTTTGTTTGGATAGCATTTCTCCATATTAATTTCTTTTTAAGTTCAAGTTATAGTCAAGCAGAAAGAACAAACAGAAAAGGAATATGTTTAATGAATAGAAGACCATGTTTTATTCTTGTGACCTAAAATTTTGCAGGTTTTTTGTTGTTTTGTTTTGTTCTTGGACTTTGTTTTTGTTTTTGAGACAGAGTCTTTCTATGCAGCTTTGGTTAGCCTGGAAATCACTATTTGTGCAGGCTGGATTCAAACTACCTATCTTCTTGCCTCAGCTTCCTGAGTGTTGTAATTATAGGCATGCACCAGGAACCTAAACTTTTTATCAAGAAAACCATACAATCACAGGAGGGAGAAAATTTTCCTAGTGTTCATGAAAGAAATATCATTGGGTCCTAATTGAAATTGCTTCTTTGTATAACCTTAATATATTTAATATACATCCAAGCAATCCCATAGATTATTTATGGTTTTGTACATAAATAGTAAAATGTGACTGAAAGTGTGCCAGTCAAGGGTCACATCACAAGAATAGAAATCACGCTAAGATTTCTGAACACGGGATATTTAATTCAAATAATTGGTTCCACAGGTGATGGAGGAACTGTGAGAAGGAACAGGAGAAGATGAGACAACTCAGAGGTCAGCAGCAATAGGTAGAGACCAAGGCCCCTAGGGTTGGTGGACATGGGAGGAAGTGGTGTTGCCTAATCCCAGAAGCTGTATCATCTTGTCAGGAGACATAGTCAAGGTGAAGGCCACCAGGCAAGAGCTGGGGCCACAAAGAAAACGTGACTTCTCTTGGAGACACCACTGAAGCCCACAGGGAGACAGAGAGAAAGAAATGCATGGCTATTCCCATCCCCAACCCTTCAGCCTCCTAACAGGAACCCCCAAGCAAACCCAGAGGATGCCATCTAACTAGGAAGCTGGAAATGTGGTGTCCCTGGATCCTCTACCATCATGCTGAATGGGGGAAGTTAAAGGCAGGAAACTGATATGAGAGCAAGATGACCTCTAAAGTGAGTGGACAATCTGAGGATGAGTATTGACTCAGGAAAGGTAAGGAGGGAAATCTAGGTGGTGACAGGTACAAAGTGGACCTCAATTATACTGGTAACTACTTAACTCCAACTTTTTAAAAAAGCCTCTGGAACAAATGTGGCAATATGTTAGTGTTTGTTGAATTTCAGCATCTGTGAGGCCACATGTTAATTGTGTTAATCTCTGTATATTTCTAGATCATTGAAATATCTCCTAAGAAGAAATACTGTAGAGAAAGGAAATGTCCCAGATTAATGGCAATATTAAGCATTTTTCTTGGCAAAGCTCACCCCTATTTCTTAGCCCACTGCTGGGGAATGCCACACTCTACTTCAATGATGTGTGATGTGTGTAAGTTTCATGAGCTGTGCCACCACCAGCACTGACTCTGGCATGATGGTGATAGACGGTACTGGGCAGGAAGAAAGAGGCCTCTCTAAAGAGGCCTGTACAACTATCTACTCTTCAGCCATTTACTTTTGCTCACCAGCCACCTGTAACATGAATATCAATGTAAGCTTCCTCTGAGACAAAGCCTTTGATCTGGTGATAAGTGTTTCCCTAGCAGATAATACCTATGCAAACAGCATGATTGCAAGGAAGAAGAGAATTAAAATCACTTCTACATTCATCCAGGAAGGATGATAAAAACTGTGTGAGACGAACACCATCCGCAACAACTGAACCAGACATTGTTCAGTGGACTCTGCTCCCCTATCAAAATCAGTAACTACCTGGACTCCTAACCTCTTGCAACATCCACCTCTAAGCCCAGTCCTTTGAAAGCATTGGGAATCCAATGACCCATTCCAGGCGCAGACCCCAGTGTTTCTTTCCTTCCCTTGATGGCTCAAACTTCACTATAAAAATCATCTTTGATCTTAGCTCTATGCAGCAGCAGCCCTTTACTATTGCCCACCTTCACATCTAGAAGGGATACTATCTTTTAATAAAACTTGCTCTATATTCTCTACTATAATTTCTGTGTTGGCTTATTGTTTTTGTTAGGTGCCATCAAGCTGGGTCTGACTCACAGCAACCATATGTACACTAGAACAAAATACTACCCAACACTGTGCCATGCCTCACACTATCTCAGTGCTTCTTCAATATTTATAGGGTTTTCAATGGCTGATTGTTTCAGGAACATACTGCAGGGTCCTTCCCCCAAGCCTACAGCACCTAGTATTCCCAGGCTCCCATCCAAGGACTAACTAGGCCTGTCCCCCCTTAGCTTCTGAGATCTGATGAGATCGGACAACAGGGTGGTATGGTTATCTGTGGTGGGTATAAAAATCTTTTATACAGCTACACACAAATAAAGCAAGGTATGTGCTGCATGGAGGCTCTGCTGATTTGCTGCTTCAGAGGCCTCCCAGACTATGGTCCCAACACCTATGCTCCCACCTCCCTTCTGGGACTTGCTCCCCACATCTCCCAATAACAAGGGCATATGAAAGGCCAGGAAGGAGAGTGGGAAGGGGAAAGTGTAGAGAAAGGGAAGCAGGAAGGCACCAGATAGGATGTGGGAGGAAGAGGACAAGTTATTTGAGCTCTCTCTGAGCCTGCCTGCCTTTGAATCTTGGTACAATCATTTATTACCCAGAGAGCCTTGAACAAGTTCCTCAGCCTCCCCATGGCTCCATCTTCCCTTCCATAAAATGTAAAGGATAAGAGTTGCACTTGATGAGATCAGCCATTCAAACTGTGCTGGTGCATAATAAACTCTCAATACATGTAGGTTACAGTAATTTGTTATTCTTTTTATCTTTGTATTCTCAATGTTAACAGAGTTCCTGGAGTTTTAATAAACATTTAAAGAGTTGAAATAAGTGAAAACCAAATTGTCATTGGCTTAGCTGAGTCATGCTTCCCTGGGATAGTCTGCTCCTGGTTGAACACAGGGGTCTAAGTACAGCGTTGACTAGATTCTGGCCTACAGCAATGTCAGAGAAACTTGGCTAAAACAGGGCTTGAGGAGAGCAAGTTCCACTTCAGCACGGGGAGAAGATCCATCAGGTAATCTCATTGGGCGATTCAGCTTCAGTATTCAGCATGGAAGGGATAGTCCTCCACATGAGCCAGGCTGCAGCAACAACAAATGTGGAGATTAAAAAAATTGTTATGATTTGGACTTGGAAGGGCCTCCAAAATGCTCATGTGCTAAAAGCTTGGTCCCCTTCTGATAGATCCAGTCATTGACACGTGAGTGGATTGTGAGGGCTTGTCCTGCTCTATGGATTAATCCTTAGATGGAGTCACCATTTGATACCACTATTGAGAGGTACCCCATGTGTCTGTCAGCTTGTCCTTCTCTGGGGGCTTTTATGTTGCTGTGATGCTAAAAGCTATGCCAGTGGTATTTCAGATATCATCAGGGCCACCCATGATGGACAGGTTTCAGTTGAGTTTCCAGACTAAGACAGACTAGGGTGAAGAACCTGGCAGCCCACTCCCAAAACAATTAAAAACCCTATGCATAACAGAGAAGCACTGTCAAATTGTTGTTGTTGGTAGGTGCCCTTGAGTTGGGTCTGACTCAGAGAGACCCTATATACAAGAGAATGGAACACTACCTGACACTGTGCCACGCCTAGCACTATGTCAGGTCTTCTCTGCTATTCGTAGGGTTTTCAATGACTGATTGTTTCAGGAGTGGAATGCCAGGTCCTTCTCCCTAGCCAACATCACCCAGTATTTCCAGGTGGTCTCCCATCCAAGGACTAACCACACTTGGCCCTGCTTAGCTCCTGAGATTAGACGGGTTCAGATGCCAGGGTGGTATTCCTGTATATTCATGCTCTCAGATTTTGTTGTTGTTGTTAGGTGCCGTCAAGTTGGTATCCGACTCATAGTGACCCTCTGTACAACAGGGGAAACACTATTGTCAGTGCTTCTCTGCTGTTCATAGGGTTTTCAATGGCAGATCGATTTTTGGGAGGGGGTTGCCAGGTCATTCTCCCAATCCTACAGCACCTGGTATTCCCAGGCGGTCTCCCATCCAGGTACTAACCAGGCCCGACCCTGTTTAGCTTCCAAGATCTGACGGGATTGGATGCCACAGGGCTACGGCTGCAGGCATGCTATCAGATATAGTGCCAGAAAATGAGCCCCTGCCCTCACCCTACCCACCCCAAGGCTAGAAGGCATGCAAAAGATAACTAGGAAAAGTTACCTCCTTGAAGAAATGACCTTAATGATGGAAATGGAGTAAAGTCCCTAGGACCTCCATTTGCTGATGTGGCATGACTCAAAATGAGAAGAAACACTGACTACAACAATGGGCTCGAACATAAAAATATCATGTGCAGGGCATGGTGTAGAGGAGTGTTTCATTCTGTTGTACATAGGGTCACTATGAGTCAGATCCCACTCAATGGCACCTAATGACAACATTTGGGAAGTAGGGAGACTCGGAGTGGGGCCTGGTTGAAGGACATAGGTTACTGGTGGGATGTCTTCGAAAAGTATGTCTTGTCCCTGGTCACCTCCAAGCTGCCATGAGGGGTTCAGCCTCCTCTGCCCCATGCTCCCACTGCTATATTTTACCCCACCCCAGGTCTCGAAGCCAGAGAGCCAGCCCACCATGGAGAGAAACCTCAGAAACCATAAGTCAAAGCAAACCTTTCCTCCCTGAAGTTCCTTCCTCCAGCATTTTGCCACATTGACAAGTAACCAATGTGGAGTTTATCACCCAAAGCAGCACCTCTGGCCTGAAAGGTGTCCTTCTCCCCTGGATTCTGTCATCTTTACACTGTCTCAACCTCTTTCTCCTCAAGAACACAAAACCACCAGGCTCACACCTGGTCCTTCCCTCAAATTCATGGGAGGGGAACTTGAGAAAGGCGGGCAGGCAAGGAAGTAGTGGGCACGTCACCAGAATGAAGTCATAATGATGCTCATAAGAAGCCTGGGGCCTTGCAGACATTATGTCAGCTCATCCTCACAACATGGTGAGTGGGGAAGAAGCATGGGCACCCACAGCCTGGTGGTTATTGTATTAAGTGAGGTAACAATTCTGGTTAAAGAGCTTAGGATCCCTGGCATTTCCCATGCTACCATTCAGTGGAGGTTTGTTGTAATCAGTGTTATCTTCTCAACTTTGTGCATAAAAAAAATAACTTGGTGAAGTTAGGAAATTTATCCAAGGCTACATAGCTAGTAAGTAAGTGATACAGCTGGGGTTAGAAAGCAGACAGGTGACTCCTGAGCCCCCAACTCCATTATTTCCACTGCTATGTTCAACATTAAGTGACATTCTCTCTTCAGTGTCCAACAAATATCACAAACCTATCTCAAGTGAAATTCCTGACTTTGCCCCCTAAATGGTGATTCTGTTCTTGTGTTGTTCAGATGAAGCCAGAAGTAAATAAACAAAAACTCAGAGACATTTCTGACTGTAAATATGTTAGCAAATTTGATTGTCTTTGTTTTCCCAATGTATCTCAAGTCTTCTTCCTCCCCTCTCCACCACCATGACCCAGATCGCTAACTGTCGTCTCTTCCATGGTTGATTATAATAGTCTGCCTGTAGGCTCTCAATGCAGAAGTGAGATAAAATCTTTTAAAATATGTTAGATCATGGCACCTTGTGCTCAAAATCCCCCAATAGCTTTTCATCTCATTCAGAGCTAAAACCAAAGTCCTTCCCATGACCTACACTACCTTCATGCCATGAGCCTGATAGTTCCCTCCAACCTCATTACCTCCTACCCTCCCTTCCTTCTTCTCCAAACTCACTGGCCTCCTCACCAAATGCCCCAAACATCCCACCTCAGGGCCTTTGCACTCGCTGCTATCACTGCCAAAAACCTTCTTCCTCCAAGTATCCACATGGCTTATCTCTCACATCTTTTGGGATTCTACTCAACTGTCACCTTATCAGCAAAAACTTCCTGGAATTCACTCCCTATGAAGTATTTATTTCACTGAGGCCCACTACTTCCTGTTCCTTTTACTGTACTTTATTTTTCTGTATAGAATTTGTTACTATCTGTCATATCTATTTTGAATTACTTCTGTTCTCCATTGCTAGAATGTAAGCCTGCAGAAGTAGGAACTTTGTGCAGTGTGATAATCTCGAGCACCCAGAAAATGAATGGCACTTAGTAGATTACCTATAAATTCTGGAGTGAATGAATTAGTGAACAAATATTTCTGCCTCATACATAGTAATGACACTTCCTCTCTTAAAATTCCAGCTGCATATTAGGAATTTCAAAGACTGAATAACAATCAATAATGTGTCTTTCCTCACAATGTTTCTCTAGGACTCCAATTTCAACATTCAAAACAGCCAGAAAACCAGTACTTGAAGACAAAAATATTCCCAGCTATCTTCCAATTCTTCCAGCTAATCCTCAACCAATTTAGAGAAATAACTGATGATCCTCCGAGGTAACCCTGTGCCACTTACTGATCCAAGGAAAGGGCCCTCCAGTTTCTGTTGAAGCTGAGTATGAGCGCCATCTCCTCCTCACTCAACTTGAAGTCAAAGACCTGGAAAGGCCAGAATTCCAAGGTAAATAAGGTAAGAAAACCAAGTTAAGGTAAATCATGGTCAGCTCTCAGGTCTTCAGCCGTTCTGGCAGGGAGTTACCTCACATCCACAGCACACACTGGCCCAGGAGTTCCTCCCCTGCATCCACTGGATACACATTGTTCACTAAATTAGGTCCTACACAAAGACTGTAGGATTGATAGCATTTAGTGATCAAAGAGGATGGAGACCAGATTTGTAGGCATAAAACTTCAGCGCATGCATTGCCCATTGTCCTTAAGGGACATGGGTTCTTCCAGAAGGACACTTGCTTCAAGTACAATCCATACTTTCTCTTCTCCTAGAAGGTAAGCACGTGGACCAGGACAGTATATAGTTTTGTGTGTGGCCCATGACCTACCGGCTCAAGAGCAACCAAGGGTCTTCTTAGTGGTATGAGGAAAAGCTGTGCTCAGACCTGACAGGGCTACTCTGGTCCCTGTCCCCAGCCCATCTTTGGCCCACGGATCATTCATCTCAGCTTTATGGAGGCCATCTCCCTGGCCTACGTTGACAGAGTGGTGGGAAGAAAGGTGGGCCACCAGCAATGCAGGGATGGGATCTGAAGCCTAGAGAGAGCTTACCTGAAAGTTCTCCACTATGCGTGCCGGTGTCACAGACTTGGGGATCACTGCCACATTCCTCTGGATATGGAAACGGATCAGAACCTGTGCAGAAGGAGGGTGGCATGTTTCCACTTATCTACAAGGACCTCTCTCCCTAGCGAAAGGAAAAATGAAATATCTTGGAAGCTCACTATGGCTTTAGCTACAACAGCTAATATTGATGGAGCAATTAGCTGTTAGAGATACTGACCAACCCTCCCCTTACCTCTAAGCCTACCAGCAGCCCTATGACTTCCTTTGGTTAGGAATGAGGAGGGCATAGTTTGGGGTCATAAGGCTGAGACATGCTCTTGTGGCTGGCATGGGGCCATGGCAGGAAGCCATAGAGGAAATCCTTCTTTCAGGGATCTTTCCCTGCTGTATTCCCTTGAGTGCCAACAGACCTGCAAAGAAGCACTTCGCTGCACTTCATTTTCTTCCCCAACTAAGGAGTTAATTTAAGATAATACAAGGAATAAAGCACAAAACCAGAAGAAGAGATTGGTGGATAAAGAGAAAAACAAATAAACAAGCAAACAAACACCCCGCATATTGTACCTGGGCTGGAGTTTTCTTGTGCTTTATGGCAATCCCCTTAATCTTGGGATCCTCTAGCAGTGAAGGGTCCCCTGGCTTGGCCCTAGAGGCAGAGAGATGGCTGATGTGAATAAACAGCATGGTTACTCCATGCAGAGGAACATCACTCCAGTACAGTCTAGAGGCAGAGATCACACTTCCGTTTGTGAGACAGGCAGATAGGAGGATATGAAAGCTTTGTGTCTTTCCCATGGCCCACCCATAGGCTCTTGGAGTTTCACCATTTTGCAAAGGCCAGTGCAACCGTGGGTGGCTAATCTGGCGTATTCTCTTAGGAGGGGGTGTTTTGCCATTGTTTGCTTTAATGTCTTTGATTCCCAACTCTAATCCCATTTTTGTGTGCCAAATTGCCTTAGATGCATTTTTCTTTCTGATGCCTTATAGATTCTTGCCAACATTAACAAATTATACAATGATATTTTTAAGATTATCTCGAGGAAGACTCCCTACTCAGAAGCCTCACCAAGGTCTCTCTGGAGAGCCCAGAGGGCTGTAGGCTGTGACAGTGATGCCCTTGGAATGGCAGTACTGGATCAGTTTGTCCTGGGTCAGGTAAGGGTGACACTCCACCTGCAAGAACGAACAAGTTCCATCACTAAGGAAGTTGGCTTGTTTTTGAGTGGCTTATAGCAAGATCTGCACACAAAAAAAGGCCACCAAGCAAATGTCAAACAGGGCCCACTGATGGACTTGCTAAGCCAGACCCAGAGATCTGTCTCCCATGTCCCAAGACTCTCTCGGTCACTGAACCAGGATTTGAGACTCGGTACATATCATTATGGGCTGGGATTTAGCTCAGTGGGTAGAGCGCTGCGCTTAGTCTCTGAGGTCCCGAGTTCAATTCCCAGCACCACAAAAATGGGAGAAGGGCCTGGCAATCCACTCCCAAGGCAATCCCGAAACAGTCAGCCATTGAAAACCCTATGAGGGTCGCTATGAGTCGGATACCGACTTGATGGCACCTAACAACAGCAACAACAATGTATCATTATGATGGTTAATCTTGATTTTCAACCTGGTTGGATTGAAGGATGCTTAGGAGATGGTAATACACGCTTCTGAGTGTGTCTGTTATGCTTTTACGTTTCCCCAGATGGTTGGCATTAGGGATAACAGCTGAGAGGGCGAGGCCTGCCCTTGAATGTGGGCGGCACCATCCAATAGTCTGAGGACTCAGGTGGAACAACTGTGGAAGGAGGAAGCTAGCTAGCCCAGTCATGCACTCACACGCGCTCACTCTCGCACTCTCTCCTTCTCCTTCTCCCTCTCCCTCCCTCTTTCTTTCTCTCCCTCTCTCCTTCTCTTTCTCCCTCTCCCTCCCTTTCTTTCTCTCCCTCTCTCCTTCTCCTTCTCCCTCTCCTTCCCTCTTTCTCTCTCTCCCTCTCCCTATTTTCTGCCCACCTCAAGGAGGACAGCATCCCCCATCATCTGCTACAGCTGTTATTGCTTTCTGCTTGTCTCAGGCCCAAAGCAATGGAATCCAGCAAACTATGGACCGAAATCTCTGAAAATGTAAGCCATAATAAATCTGTCCTCCATTAAATTGTTTATGTCAGGCATTTTGCTACAGCAATGGGAAGCCTGCTAACACAGCATTGAACTTGCCTCTGAATGTCTAAGAAGTCATAGCGCAAGTACGTTTACTAAACAGAATTTACCTGGTTAGTCACTGGCTTATATTTCAGCCCAGGCTTGTTCAAGAGCCTTTCGATCTGGAAGTGGTTGAAGTTGGAGACGCCAAGGGCTTTCACCAAGCCTTCATCCACCAGCTCCTCCATGACCTATCATAGAAAGGAGTATGTTAGCCAGCACAGTGGTGCACACCTGTAATCCCAGCTACTTGGAAGGTAGAGGTGGGAGGATCTCAGGGTCAAGGCCAGAGGCAGCCTCTGTAATTTAGGGAAATCCTGTCTCAAAACAAGAAATTAAAAAAGGGACTGAGGGTGCAGCTCAGTGGTAGAAAGCCTGTAAAGAATGTGTGAGGACCTGGGTTCATCCCCTCAGTACCACCAAAAAAAAAAAAAAAAAGGAGAAGGAGAAGGAGAAGGAGAAGAAGAAGAAGAAGAAGAAGAAGAAGAAGAAGAAGCAGCAGCAGAAGCAGAAGCAGAAGAAGCAGAAGAAGCAGAAGCAGAAGCAGCAGCAGCAGCAGCAGCAGAAGCAGAAGAAGAAGGGAAGGAGAGAAGGAAGGGAAGGAGGGAGGGAGTTAGGAAGGAAGAAAGGGAGGAAGAAAGGAAGGGAGGGAGGAATGATGGAAGGAAGGAAGGAAGAGATAGGAAGACCTTTTTTTGGCAGTCCTGGATGGATATGAGAGTGGCTTGAACTAGTCCTCTCTAAGGTTAGAGATTTCCACAGTGCTAGGTGGGAGCCACCCCAGTGAGCTTAGCTGAAGCATTCACAGGAAATTTCAGTCAACCCTGGCCTTGGGTCTCAGCAAAAATGGTTCCAGCCCTACTGCCCCTCCCTTGCCCTAATGCAGCTAGGAGTAAAGTAAGGGCTGGGTCTTCTCCCTGCTTGACCTCACCCAAACCTAGGAGACCTGGGTTAGCCAGGAAAGAGGCTGCTGCCTTTGGGAAAGCATTGCTCATCTGGACTCCGACCTTTTATCCCAGTGCTGAGCCTAATTTGGCTTGCAGTAGATGAAGATCATGCAGACAGATTGTGCCCTGGCCAGGACACACAGCCAAGGGGTTGGGTGAAATCACTACCCACTTGCCCAGCTAAACTTTTGAAAGCTGCATTAACCTTAAAGAAGGGTGTGTTTTTATAGCTTTGGCCTTTAATGGGCATTTTCCCAACTACTTTCTTTCTCTACATACTGATCCTAAGAAAAGAGCTCACCAACATACAGAAAGATTAATCTTTTATTTATTTATTTATTACTTATTTTTGCGGTACTGGGGAGCTGAGCCCAGAGCCTAGAACATACTTTGCAAGTGCTCTACCACTGAGTTGTACCTGCAGTCCCTTTTTTATTTTTTATCTTAAGACAGGGTCTCACTAAAGTTACCCAGGCTGCCTCTGGCCTCGAACCTGTAATCTTCCTGCCTTTGTCTTCTGAGTCTCTGGGATTTTATTTTTATATATTATATGAGAATACTGTGGAGCGTTTAAATATCTAACAGCAAAGTGATTTATAGATTAGAGGTTGGGTTCCTTAATCTATAATGGTACTTCCTGCTCTTATTGTGTGTGGACATGGAGCATGAAGACCTAAGGGTAAATGTGTCTATACATTGAGAGGTAAATATTGGTCAGTGAGAATGTTCTTCCTTTAGTTGGTCTACCACAGTTTTATCTCCAGATAGTCACTAATTAAGCATCAATATAGCTTTTAATTAACAAGAAATTAAGAAGGATCAGAAAAGTATAGTTGAGTCGGTAACAACCCCAGGGAACAATGAGGCTGAACTACCCAGGGGGAAAGACACAGCATCTACACACGTGTCCATCTGGTAAGGAACCATTCCAAGACATGGACCTCACGTCCAACACAGGAATGCAGCTACTTCCAAGGCAATCTCAGCCAAGGTTGGGAGAACAGATATTTTCAACTGAGGTTTTTTGGAAGTTTTCCAATAAGGCCATATTCAAATATTTATTGAAATATTTTTAAATATGCAGGATTTACTAAAACAAGGAAGGAGAAAAAAATGAAGAAAACATGTCCTTCCTTTTTTCTTCTTCTTCTTTTTTTAAATGAAAAAGGATAAAAGCCAAACACAGGGCTCCTAGTCCTACAGATGAAAAGTTCCCAAGATGCACACGGGGGTGGGGGGAATTTGTTTCTATTCTGAACCCAAAATTTCAAAATGCAGTGATCTCTCTATATGGATAAATTCTTTGCAAATTCTCTTCTTTTTTGTCATTGTTAATGTTCTTTTTTAGCATACATTGATTGTAAAAAATAATGGGTTTCATTATATTTTCGTGCAGGCATATAATATACTTTGATCGTATTCACCACCCCATTACTCCTCATACCCTATTTATTTCTGTGTATACTCATGAGATATGAAATTTTCAATCATTTATTTAGCATGGCTCTGAGCTTTATGAAGCGTTGCTTTTTTATCATTACTCATTATGACTTGCAGAACATAGCTGCAGATGACATATTCTTGCCAAGCAAGTTCAATGATAAAGCAGCAGGTGGCTCCTTATTACTGCTGGTAGTTTTTTGTGTGTTTTTGGTTCCTTTTACAACCAGCGTGGGGGGCTTCAGGACAGTCTTTATATCCCATCTATAGAAATCCAGGTTGGGCTGGGGTTTAACTCAATTGGTAGAGTGCTGCTCTGTGCTTCCTGAGGCCCTGGGTTTGATTTCTGGCACTGCAAAAGTGGGAGAAGGACCTGGAAGCCCACTCCCAAAACAATCCTGAAAACAACCTGCCATTGAAAACCCTATGCATGGCAGAGAAGCACTGACATAGTACCAGGCATGGCACAGTGTCAGACAGTGTTTCGTTCTGTTGTACATAGGGTTGCTTTGAGTTGGACCTGACTCGACGGCACCTAACAACAACCACAAATAGAAATCCAGATAGTTTTTCTTCATGCTACCTTGTAACAGCTTTCTGAAGCCAGCAGGCTAATTAATGATTTACTTGCCAAGGATAATTCCATTCAAATACATTTCCATGCTTGCCAAATTTGCCACTATGAGATGGTGGCTTTTCTGCTTTATGATGTTTTCCCTCGGTGGTCACATAGGATTTGCTCTCCAAATATTCTTACTGCTAGAAGTTAAAGTTCAAAGCAGCAAGAACACTGTGCTAGTGTATAAACACTTTGGACCAAACAATGCACAGAAAAGTTACATTTAATTTAGTCATATCAATTCCAAGTTCTCCTTCTGGGGATAGGCTTAATACATGCTCATGTGGTAAAAACATAGTAGTGCTCATGAGTATGTGTGCCCTCACACAGACAGCTGACAAAACAGCACAGATCCTGGGATCTTTCGGTCACTTGCATTTATGACTTGTTCATTCACTTTGTTCTTGACTGGCCTCTGAAAAGGATGTGGTGGCTTAAGAAAAAATTAGCAGAGAAAATTGTCCATGCCTTAGTCCAATTTTGATCATGAATGATGTGATGCAGGTAATTATTTGATCTAAGAAGCGGGGCACTCCTATTCTCTGATGTTTGAGTATGTGTTCATTATTTGGCAAGCACTGTGCTAAAGGCCTTGTTGGTTGGACTTGAAAGTCAGATAGATCTGGGTCCTGGATACAGTCCTAACTGTGCCACACCCTTACTTCTTCATCTGACAAGTCACCAATATTCTAGTCTCAATTTTATCATTTTTATCTAGTCTCAATATTATCATTTTTATGTTGTTGTTGTTGTTGTTAGGTGCCATCGAGTCGGTATCCGACTCATAGAGACCCTCTGTACAACAGGGGAAACACTATTGTCAGTGCTTCTCTGCTGTTCATAGGGTTTTCAATGGCAGATTGATTTTGGGGAGGGGGTTGCCAGGTCCTTCTCCCAAGCCTACAGCTTCTGGTGTTCCCAGGCGGTCTCCCATCCAGGTACTAACCAGGCCCGACCCTGCTTAGCTTCCGAGATCTGAGGGGATCAGATGCCACAGGGCTATGGCTGCAGGCCTATCATTTTTATAGAGGAAAGTATTTTTCCTCTATATGAAAGGTGGCAATGAGAAGATGTAAAATAAATGGCTATCCACCCAAATCCTCAGTGGCACAACTGGAGAGGGGGATGCAGCCCTATAAGAAGCCTGGAGAAGTCAGGCATGGTGGCACATGCCTGTAATCCCAGCGACTTGGGAGGCAGAGGCAGGAGGATCGCAGTTTCGAGGCCAGAGTCAACCTGTGTAATCTAGCAAGACTTAGTCTCAAGATAACTGGGGAAGTAACGCTCTATCTTAAAGTTGGGTGATTGAATGGGCTCTACGGTCAACATTGCCTACAGCCATAGTACTGTGGCTTCTGATCCTGTCAGATCTCAGAAGCTAAGCAGGGTTGGGCCTGGTTAGCACTTGGATTGGATACCGCCTAGGAATGCCAGATACTGTAGGCTTGGGAGAAGGATCCGGCGACACACTCCCAAAAATCAATCCACCATTGAAAACCTTATGAATAGCAGAGAAGCACTGACAATAGGGTTTCGCCTGTTGTATGTAGGGTCTCTATGAGTTTGATACCGACAAGATGACACCTAACAACAACAACATGATCAACATTGAGCTAGGATTTAGCTCAGGTGGTAGAGCACTGCTTTGCAATCTCTGAGGTCCAAAATTTGATTCCCAGCACCAAAAAAATGGGAGAAGGATGTGGCAATCCACTCCCAAGGCAATCCCAAAATGGTCAGCCATTGACAACCCTATGAGGGTTGCTATGAGTCAGACACGACAGCACCTAACAACAACAACATGATTAACATTCTTGGCATGGTACTTATCTTAATATTTACCACATCTTTAAGGATATGTACTGCTGGTATGCATTGTGAGATTTATTTTTCAGTGCATGTATTATAAGATTTTTTATTTTTTATCTTGGGACAGAGTCTCACTAATTTACACAAGCAGCCTCTAGCCTTGAACCTGTGATCCTCGTGCCTCCTCTGCCACAGTCGCTGGGACTACAGGCACGCACCACCATGCCAGGCTATGAGATTTTTTGTAATATGAGGAAACTGAAGCTTCTAAGAATTAAACAATTTGCCCTTGGTTATTCAGCTAATCATGTGAACGCAGGTCAAAACTCCTATTCCAAATGCCTTCCCATGTTTTCAGAATATCATGTCCCCTGAATCAGGGCACATGATAATTCCAGCCTCATTTGAGGACTAAGTCTTATATTTGAAAATGTAAATAATATCAGATGCACACAAAATCCAAAGATGATGAAGAAACAGGTGGAAGAACTGGATAATATTGATGGTTAAATTAGATACAAAACGCATGAGATTTTTCATACCAGGATGGAGTGTCAAGGGAGACTGAAGTAATATTTTCTATGCCAGACACTTAGAAGACACTGTAACATACCTCCCAGACATCCAAGAATGTTGATTTACTGGTGAGGATTTTGCCTTTGTCATCTTTGGGGAAGAAGTCCTTTCCAGGCTGTAAATGTAGAACAAAAGGTTCATTAGAATCTGCATCTGGATACCTGGTCCTGTTAAACAAGATTTCATAATCTTGACTCGTGCTAAATACTGGTTCCTGCATAGCATTTTTTCAAGCTCTAGAGAGCACATTTCAAGACAGTGAGTTTTCATAATACCTCTATGTCAATCCACTATAGGATATATACCCTGCAGCCATAGCACTGTGGCTTCTGATCCCATCAGATCTCAGAAGCTAAGCAGGGTTGGACCTTATTAGTACTTGGATGGGAGGCCACCTGAGTACACCAGGTGCTGTAGGCTTGAGCGAAAGACCCAGCAACCCACTACCCCAAAACAATTTGCCATTGAAAATCCTATGAATAGCAGAGAGGCACCAACAATAGTGTTTCACCTATTGTACATAGGGTCACTATGAGTCGGATACTGACTCAACAACACCTAACAACAACAACATAGGATATATCCCCATATTTCAGGTACTGCTGGATTGATTTTTAAATCCATTGCTAGTATATTCTGGGAGCCATCATTATTGCCATGGGCATTGACTTCACAAACACAGACCTCATATAAACCCAGGAGGAAACTTTAATTTCAAGGCCAAGGGTTAGATTCGAAGAGTGTCATTTTCTGGTGAAGACATCATCCAGCTTCTATCCTTGCTTTCTCTAGACGCTGGGGTTAGGGATGGCATGCAGTCATCACCAAGCCAATTGTGAGGGACAGGGCTGGGAATTCACATTTTTCCCACTTCTCAGGAGCAGGGCCCCAGGCAAGAAGTATTGTTCTTCAGTGTGGACTGGCTACCTCTCAACTACACCATACATGGGCTTTGGTCCAAGATGCCACTCCTTGGGTGTGCTTGGTACACAGAGGGTTGAGCCCTGAAATATGTTATATAAGCATATCCCAAGAGATATCCTGGGTGGTGACCGCTAGGTGTGGAATCAAGAATAAGGCAATGTGCCAGTTGCAGCTTGTCCTGACTACTAGAACTCATAGTTTCTCTCAGACATGACTATAAGAAAACCTAAGCACGTGGCCTCCCCAACCCCCACTTATGGCTTGGCCCCTTTCCGGGCCAGTGCCTTTCTGCTCTGCACTTGCATTCCTGCTTCTGCCACGCCAACTCCCAGTCCTGGCATAGCTGCTATTTTCTGTTATCCCTGCTCAGCAGCTAGAGACTGGGGCAGAGAGGAGCTCAAACCTGAAATCCCTGTGGCCAGTGAATAAGGTAGATGTCCAGATAGTCCAGTTTCAGGTCCTTGAGGGTCTTCCGACAGGCTTGCTTCACCAGGTTCCTCTCAAAGAACGTGGGCCACAACTGCAGGGTGCAACAAGGGGGCATTAGGGCCGGAGACAGAAAGGACCACACCACACTCGCTCTCCCTGCTTGGAGATTTCAGCCTGATCTAACCTGAGAACTGGGTGTTTATAACAAAGTTGGTTAAGACAACTGATCCAGTGTGCAAGATCTCTAGGGTTCAGCAACTTAATGACACTTCCTAAGTGTTGAGAGGAATTTTTTTTTCTCAATATTCTTAGCATGCTATTTGACTGGAGGTTAGCCCAGTTGGTAAATGCCGCTCTGCCCTCTCTAAGGCCCTGAGTTTGATCCCCAGCGCTGCAAAAATGGGAGAAGGGCATGGCAGCCCACTCCCAAAACAATCCCTACACAATCAGCCAAGAAGTTGATCTCAATGTAAACAATGTAACTGCATAAGCACATGGGAAAGATAGGGGAACATAACCCATAACTGCACATAAGTTTTACTGCATATTAATCAAAAGGTTCTATAAACTTTGTAAGTTAATGAAAATGTAACCAGAAGGGATGTAACAGTTGCACAGTGGAAAAAGCAAATGCTATGTTACTCTGTACCCCACCAAAATGTATAAATAAAGGAAAAAAGGAAAGAAAGAAAAGGAAACCCTATAAATAGCAGTGAAGCACTGACATAGTGCCAGGCATGGCACAGTGTCGGGGACCATTTTGTTCTGTCCTACATGGGGTCGCTATAAGTTGGATGCAATGCAAGGGCACCTAACAACAGCAGCATTCTATTTGTTTCTTAGATCCTTTAGCTTATTTTGTCGCTGACTAAAATATTTGAGTGCCTTTGTTTTCCCTCCCTTGGCTGTCAGCTCTCTGCCCAAGGGCAGGAATTGGGTCTAGCCTTTAAATTTCAAGAATGCTAATGCTGTTGGACCAAATGTCCACCTTCTGTATTCCCCAAGCCTAACAAGTCCCAAGTGGTGAATGATAGGGAGGTCATCCAGACATGGCCATTGTGCACAGTGAGTCTATCTGTCCCCCCAGATACACTTTCCACATACCTGGAAGTAATTCTTTTTAGCAATTTGTGTATAATACAAATGCAATGATTCTCAACCCCTTATACTCAAATCCTCCATTTAAAATAACATTGTATAATTCACCTTTTACTGAATTGAAACAAAAATAAATCCATATATGACAACAAAAATGTTCCCAACATTTTCCGAAATACCTGCTGGCTGGGAACCTCAGCGCCATAATCAGTGAGACCACAATGCTGAGAAGTGAGCTTCAGGATCCATCCCTGACTGCACCCTTAGCCTCTGGCTGCCACTGGGCAAAGGGATCCCCAGAGAGTACCTAGGGAAGCCAAGGGCACCAGAAAGCTCAAGGGATCCATGTTCACTGTGGGAAAACCAACTCAGGGGAGGTGGGATGGCAGCAGCATCTTCCCCACACCAATACTAGTTTAGGAATTGGATGTTTGCATCCAGGTTGTAACAGAGTCAAAGATGGAGAGACTGGGAAAATATGTACGCCCAGGACAGGATCACAGAGTTCTTGGTGCTGACCACCAGTCTCCATTCCTTCAACCTACCTTGAAGTCAGATCCCCCCACCAGACACGTACCTTGCTAACAATGAAGAGGTCCTCCCGCTTCACAGCCTTCGCTTGGATCTTCTCTTGGATGGCTTCCCCCACCTCGTTCTCATTCTTATACAAGTAGGCACAGTCAATGTGGCGATATCCTCCATCGATGGCCACCTTCACAGCTTCTTTGACTTTGCCTGGGGGAGACTGAATGGCAACAGAAAAGATCATCAGATGTTCTTATCCCAAGACCTCCTCCAACAGGCTTGACATGGCCCAGCTTCTGAAACTAAGGCTTTGATGGGGTCTCATTTGCTGGGGGACACCTGGGAGGGAAACTCACTTGGGAAAATGTTTCAAAAGAAAATGAGAGCAAGAAAATTAATTTTATGATAATGACTCCATGCCCTAGCCTCGCTGAACATCAGCTTCTCTCTACTCCCAGTTAATCCTGACGTGTCTCCATTTGGCTGGGAGTGACAGATGGCTCCCACGGCAACCTTCTAAAGGCCAGGCTGAAAGTGACCCAGAGGAATTTTCAGACCCAGTTAGTGGTAAGGATCTGGAAAAGGGAGATTGCAGAATAAATCTGAGCTCAAACACATGGCAAGTGTGTGAGTCTGAGCAGATTACTCAGTCTCTCTAAAGCTTGATTGCAGAAGAGGAACCACTGTAGCCCCTGCCTTGTGAAGTCCTTGTTGACTATTTGCCACTCCAAATGTAAAGTTTTTAGCACATCACCTGGCACTCAGTAAGGCTCAGTAGATCCAAACCATCACATAACTATTGTTTCATTAAAAGGAGAAATAGAAACCTTATAACAATGGACTTTCTTTCCACTTTCTAGGAAAAGAAAAGAAAGGAAAGAACATTAGAAACACCCCGCTCCTGGGGACTCCAAGATGGCAGATTAGAAGCAACCTGAAATCAACAGCTTCTCTAGGGAATAGACTGAAAACAGCAGGGGAGCAGTACCCATGGACGTAAGTGATAGTGGGAAGACACCAACGTTTCCTTGTGAATAGACAGTGGCTTGAAAAACCTCAGAGACTTTGGAGAGTAGAACATAGGTCAAGAAAGAGCACCTCAGCACCAAGCCTGTGGTGGCTGGATAGAATCGAGAGAAAGAGAAAAGGATAGAAACTCAGAAAACACAGCACAGTCCTCACCACCATACAGACTGTATGTAGCCTTATACAGCCAGGGGATCTGGAATCTGCATACCATACTAGCACTAGAGAAGTTCTCCCTTTTGTTCAACATATAATTGTGGTGCAGTGTTCGGAAATCCATCGGAAGAAGGTCTTGTCTGAGAGTCAAAGGTCCCTACATTTTCCCATCTCTAGGAACCAGCAGCAAAATCCATCCACTGGCCCACCAAGTGCTGGCCTAGAGAACCAGTCTGGCTACAGGAGAAGGACTGTATCAAAAGCTCTGAGAGCTCCATGCAGGGGGAAGCAGGCTGAGACAGAAACGGGAACAAAGTTCACTTGTCATCTGGACCATCGATCTGGAAAGCTAGCTTTGAGCATTGGGCAGGGGTTGAGGGGAGCAGTTGTAAGTGATGAACACAGCAGGAGCTAAATTTTAGAACACCAGAGTGGTGGGGTGAGGGGTACCTACGGGATCTGCCACTGCCCCAAACTTCTGCACCAATGGTTACAACACATGGCATTTCCATGCCCCCACAGCAGATCACAGAAGATCCCAAAGACCTAGATCTAGGGACCTAGATTTGGGGCTGTGTTAGCACAGCCAGAAAAATGCTCAGAGGAAATGAAACCAGAGTGACTCTGTGCTGGGGGAGGTCTGTGAGCAGCCCAGCTGTCCTGCCAGAAGGGCTGCTCAGGACAGCTCAGAGTGATTACAACTGGCTCTGCCTACAAACCTCACTCAGGTTGTGAGGTGAGGAACACACAAGAGAGAAGCAAAAGCAAATATTACACAGCCTGTGTTCTCTCCGAAGGGTAAACAGCCAAAGAGGTTACAGAAAGGCAAGCTGTTCAGTGTATTTTGGCCAGCACAGTTGATCTCCTTGGCAAGGAAACCAGTACATTTTGGGTCTTCTCATTTGTTTGTTTTTATTGTTTATTAAGACTTTTTGGTCGTGCCTGCTTGGTAAATATTTTTTCTTTATCTGTTATCTCTTCCTCTCATTTCTTCTTTCAATATTTAATCTTTAATCTTCTTTTATTCTTTCCTCTTTTTCCTCTCCACCCTTTAAAAAATCCTCAATCAGATCATTTCTCTCTCACACTTTTTCTTTTTCATCTTTATATTTTTTAATTTTTTCTTTTGTCAATTTAAAAAAATTTATCTTTAATTGTATCTTCTCTCTCATTTTGGTCCTTTCTTCTTATCTTCATTTTATTTTTTTTTCTATTATTTCTACTTTTTTGGTATTATCAGTAGTATATTTTCTTTTTTCTATTCTTTATTGACTAACATCTTTTTAATTCATCCTATATTATCTTTACCCCTCTTTCTTTTATTGTTATTGATTTTGTGGTAATTTGCTTTAGTTTTTAAAAAAATCACTTTAGGGTTTTTTGGTGTTTTTTTGTTTGTTTGTGTGTGTGTGTGTGTTTGTTTGTTTTGCAGTTTTTGGGATTCGAAATCTGGACCTTAAGCAAGCTAGGCAAGTGCTCTACCCCTAATCTCTTTTTAATATTTTTTTTATTTTGAGATAGGGTCTTACTAAGTTCTACTAAGTTCTTACTAAGTTTAAGCTGTCTATGGCCTAAAAGTCTCCACCTGCCTTCAGCCTCCCAAGTCACTGGGGTTAACAGGCATGCACTATGATGCTTGTTTTTAATTAGTTATTACAATATTTGTTTATATGTTGCATTGATTACTACAGTTTTTCTTCTTTCTAAGTGGTTCTGAGGATTGAAGCCAGCGCCTTTCAATATATTAAGTGGGTGTTAACCTACTAAGCTACATCCCCAACCCAACTATGAGAAACTGTGCCTCAATCTAACCATAATTTAGTGTCACTTTGAACTTTAGTGAATACTCCAAAATCAAGCTAAGAGGATATGAAAAAACCCAAGCAAATTGATAACTAGCAATAAGATCAAAGCAGCAATAAAAAGTCTCCCATGAAAGAAAAGTATAGGACCAGACAGATTCACTGCTGAATTTCACCAGAACTTTAGAGAACTAACACTAATGGTCCTCAAACTATCCCATAAAAGAAAGGGAAGGAACACTTACAAACTCATTCTATGAAACCAGTCTTACCCTAACACCCAAAATAGGTAAGGAAATAACCCCCAAAAACCTGTAGACCAATTTTCTTAAGAAACATAGATGCAAACACTCTCAACAAAATACTTGTAAACCAAATTCAACAACACATTAAAAAGATCATACACCATGATCAAATTGGTTTTATTCTAGGGGGACAAGGATAGTTCAATGTACGCAAATCAATAAAAATAATAGAACGTAAACAGAATCAATGACAAAAATCACATGTCATCTCAAACGATGCAGAAAAAGCCTTTGACCAAATTCAATGTCTCTTCATGATAAAAACCCTGAAGAAACCAGAAATAGAAAAATCATATGTCAATACCACAAAGGCTATGTATGACAAACCTGTAGCCAACATTGTACTTAATGGGGAAAGAAATGAAAGCATTTCTTCTAAAATCAGGAATGAGCTAAGGTTGTCTACTCTTACCATTCTTATTCAACACAATGTTTAAAATCTTTGCCAGAGCAAGAAATCAAGGGAAAGAAATAAAAGGGATACAAATACGGAACAATGGAGTCAAATTATCCCTATTTGCAGATAATATGATCCATATTAAAAGCTCCTAAGTATTCCACCAGAAAACTTTTAGACCTGATAAACAATTTCAGCAAAATAGTAGAATACAAAATCAACATGAAAAACTCAGTGGCTTTTCTGCATACCAATAAGAACACACTGAGAATAAATCAGGGGAAAATAATCCCATCCACAATAGCCTAAAAAATATTCCTAACAATAAATTTAATCAACATAGTAATAGACCTCTTTGACAAAAACTGTAAAACCCTGAAGAGGGAAAATGAAGAAAATACTAAGAGATGGAAATATTTCTTGTATTTATGGACCATCAGAATTAATATTGTGAAAATCACCATATTACCAACAGCAATCTACAGATTCAGTGCAATTCTCATCAAAATTTCAATGACATTATTCACAGAAATTTTTAAAAATCCTAAAATTGAGATAGAAGCACAAAAGACCCCAAATAGCCAAAGCAATAATGACCAAAAAATAGAAATACCTGATTTCAAATTATAATATAGAGCCATAGTATCAAAAACAGCATGGTATTGCCACAAAAACAGACACAGGGACCAATGGGATGAAATAGAGGAGCTAGGAATAAACTCATGCATCTGCAGCCGTCTGATTCTCAACAAAGGTGCCCAACACATACATTCAAGAAAAGAGAACTTCAAAATATGGTGCTGGGAAATCTGGATATCCATGTGTAGAAAACTGAAGCTATAGCCCTGTCTCTCACCCTGGTACAACATCAAGTTAACATGGAGGAAAGACCTTAATGTAACACCTAAAACTTGAAAACTATAAAGAAAGCACTTTAAGATATATGCATAGGCAATGACTTCTTTTCTTTCTTTCTCTCTTTCTTTCTTCCTTTTTTCTTTCTTTCTTTCTTTTGCAGTACTGGGAGTTGAACCCAGGGCTATGCACATGCCAGGCAAATTTTCTACCCCTGAGTGGCACATCCCCACTTTATTTGCAGTACTTGGAGGATGAACCCAGAACCTTGCACATACTTTACAAGTGCTCTACCACTGGGCTGCATTCCCAGCCCATGTTTTATTTTTTATCTTGAAACAGGGTCTCACTAAATTATGCAGCCTATCTCTGGCTTGAACTTGAGGTCATCCTGCCACCACCTACTGAGTTGCTGGAATCAGACACATTGAGGGAAAGGGCAAAGAAGACAGAGTTAGATAATGGGACAGTGTCCAACTTGTCCCAAGAGAGACTGAAGAATCTGCTTCACAGGGCTTGTGGACTTTGCTTGGAGTGTTTGATATTGGCAACCTCCTGACTCCCAGCCTAGGATATCTAGGTTGGCAGCACCACTCACACTTCTATGTGCACCAAAAACACACGGTGATTTTAGTAAAGTTCAGTGCAGGTTCAGTGGTCTGGGATGGGGGCTGAGATTCGACATTACCAGCAAGTCCTCAGGCAATCCTGATGCAGCTGGTCAGAGCCCCGCACCATGTCAGCAAGGGGTGCCAGGGCTGTCAGAGCTCTGCATCCTCCCTTCAACCACTCAGCCAGCAGCAACCCCATGACAAGACTTGTGAAATGTCCAGCCCCTCTTAGTGGCCTTCAACCAAGGAGAGTTTTGCAGGAATGCCTACTAAGAGAGTACCCTGCAAATTGGTTTGTTCTATGAAGTCTGAGGCCAGCTTGAAACTTGATACTTGCTAAGGAAGCTGTTGTCACTGCAGGGAAAAGCCTATCCTCAAGCTTTGCAGCCTGAAGCTCCCCTAAGAAAGGAAAGTATCCTGGGTCCTGGTTTTGAGGGTGAATCTCACCTCTCCAAACCCTGTCCAGATGCCATGCAGAGAGGAGAAAATGTCCAGACACCCCTCAAGGGAAGCTGTTGTCTGAGGATTTGCATCTTTACCTGCCAGGTGCCCAGGCCCACAATGGGCATCTTGGCTCTGGTGCTGAGCTCCACAAAGGTGGCCATGGTTGCTGCAGAAACAGTTCTGAGGGAGCAGATAGATGTTGGTGTCCTGGTGAAGGAGGCTGGCAAATGTGTTAGTCCTGATTAAGGAGGTGGATCCTGTCTGCAGGGAGGAGCCAGAGCCCAAGGGCTGGCACTAGAACAAGTTCATTCCAGTATTAATAAGATTGGTCACTGTGAATAAATATTAACTGTAACCACTTAGGGCAAAGTTTCCCAGTACAAAAGGTATGAAACCTTGTGTGAGTGATACTTAAATAACACAGAGTAAAAGATTTTCCAAAGATTAGTACATTTATTTGGGACTATGCACTGCAGTGAGAATTCACATGCCATTGCCTAAAATCCCAGCTACTAGGGAGGCTGAGGTGGGAGGATTGAAAATTCAAAGCCAGCCTGGGGAATATAGTGAGACTCCATGTCAAAAAAAGAATGATAATGATAATAAAAAGACACATATGCCATAGTGAACCCTGTGGGTATTTGGGGAGGTTGAGAGAAGGGGAAATATTCAAAGACAAAATGGGAAGGGTTACAAAAATTATTACAAAACCATGATTCTCGTCTATGAGGATCAATAGCAAGGGGAACATTAGTCAGATTAAACAGATAATTTTTGGGTAGTTGTCCTTGCAAAAGTTTTGTTGTTGCTGTTTTGTTTTTGTTTTTGATTTGCCATACTGGTGTTTTAAACTCAAGGCCTTATGCATGCTAAACAAGTACTCTATCACAGAGGGGCACTCACAGCCGCTTTTTCTACTTTTTATTTTAGACAGTATCTTGCTAAGTTGTGCAGGATGCCTCTGGCCTTGAAATTGCAATCCCCCTGCCTCAGCCTCCCAAGCAGCTGGGATTCAGGTACATGCAGAATGCTTGGCTTCAAAATTATCTTTTATGTAAGGTTGCTGTGGTATTTGTGTAAGGTTCTGGCTCTGGAAAAGACTTTTGTAAATAGTTAATGTTATCAGACACAGAATACATGAGATTCTCACATTCATAAACTCCAAGCTTTATTTATCATTATTTTTATGAGGGCTTGACACAAGTGGCTCCATTTTGATTCTGACAACTTTCACACACTTAATATTGTTTTCATTTGCTACTCTAATAAATGGAAAATAGAAATGTAGATATTTTAATTTGTACCTATCTAATTGCTCTAAGATTATGAAAAATGTCCCCCCAGATAATGGAAATTCCCACCCCCAGGTAATAGAAACTAGCTATTAACCAGTTGAACAGGATCTTTCTATGTTAATATTCTTCATTTGTTAACTCAGTAATTTAGGATTTAGGATTTTAACCAATTTTGATTATAAAGAACTGTTAAAATCTTGTGTCTGTCTTTAAAGAAAACTTTGGTGATTACCAAATACTATCAACTCAATATGGAAAATGTGGAAAACACAGAAGATTATAAATAAACATGGTAATATAGATCACTTTATTCCCACCACTCAACATCCCAAGGCTGTGTGTTCTTTTCCTCTAGCCTATCTTTTGACATATATGTTACTATTTAATAAACTGCATATATAGTTTTAAGCTTTATATGACAAAGAAAACTTTTTCAAACATTTATAAAAACTCTTCTTAAATTCATTTTACCCTAAACATATTAATATTTGAAAAGATTCTGCTTTATGATAATTTACTCTACCATTTTCTATTGTTAAATATTAGTTGTTTCCCAACTTGCTTCTATGATAAATAAATAATATTCCAAGGTATATCATTGTAAGTGAAGCATTGGACACATTCTCCTTGGGCTAGATCTCTGGAAATGAGATTAGGTGATCAAGGGAAATTTATTTCAGTTTACCATGTGTCATATAGATCCAAATAGTTCTTTTTTTTCCCAAATGGGAAATTTTCCCACTGCTATTTATAGAATCCCCCACTTCTCAGTTTGTTGTATTGTGGGGGCTTGCATGTTGCTGTGATTCTCTACTGTGCCACAGGTATTTCAGATACCAGACAGGACATCCGTGGTGAACAGGTTTCAGTTGAGTTTCTAGACTAAGGCAGACAAGGGATAAGGACCCAGAAGCCCATTCCCCAAACAACTATCCCTTGCAAACTCTATGAAGAGCAGAGAAACACTGTGAGATGAGCTGCCATAAAATAAGCCCCTCAGGTTGGAAGGCATTCAAGATATGACTGTGGAAGAGGTACCTCCTCAAGTACAGTCTACCTTAATAATGGAGAGTAAAGCCCCTGCGACCTCCATTTGCTGATGAGGCACAACTCAAAATGAGAAGAAACAACTATAAACATCCATTAATAGTTGGAACATGGAATGTATGTAGTATGAATCTAGGAAAACTAAAAATTGTCAAAAATGAAATGGAGTGCATAAATGCATTGTAGACATCACTGAGCTAAAATAAACTGGTATTGGCTATTTAGAATCAAATAATCATATGGTCTACTATGCCAGGAATGATAGATGTAAAAACCAAGGTATGACCTTGAATATATCTCACCTGAGTTCAGAAACCATCTAATGAACAGATTGGATGCATTAGACACTAATGATTAAAGACTGGATGAGTTGTAGCATGACATCAAAGAAATCATTCATGAGGAAAGTAGTTTTTAAAAAGATAGAGAAAAAATGAAAAGAATTAATTATATGTCAAAAGAGAATCTGAAACTTGACCTCGAAGGTTGAATAGCCAAAGCAAAAGGAAGACATGATGAAGTTAAAGAACCAATCAGAAGATTTCAAAGGGCAGCTTGAGAAGGCAGAATCAAATACTATAATGACATGTGCAAGGAGCTGCACATGGAAAACCAAAAGGGAAGAACATGCTTTGTTTTTCTCAAACTTACAGAATTGAAGAAAAAATTCAAGCCTCAAGTGGCAACAATAAAGGATTCTACAGGGGAAATATTAAATGACACAGGAAACATCAAAAGAAGATGGAAGGAATATACAGGGTCATTATACCAAAAAGAATTGGTGGATGGTCAACCATTTCAAGAAGTTCCATTGATCAGGAACCAATGGTACTGAAGGAAGAATTGGAAGTTGCCTTGAAGGAATTGGTGAAACACAAGGATCTAGGAATTGATGGGTTACCAATTGAGATATTTCAACAAATAGATACAGCACTAGAGGTGCTCACTTGTCTATGCCAAGAGATTTGGAAAACAGCTACCTGGCCAACTGACTATAAAAGATACATATTTGTGCCTATTCCAAAGACAAGAGATCCAAAAAAAGTGGAAACTTATCAAACAATATCATTAATATCACATGCAAACAAAAGTTTACAAAAGATTATTCAAAAATCCCTTCAGTAGCATGTAGACAGAGAACTGCCAGAAAATCCAGATTTTCTCCAGATTCAGGAGAGGGCATGGAACCAGGAATATCATTGCTGATATCATGTCAATATTGGCAGAAAGCAGAGAATACAGAAAGATGTCTATCTATGTTTTATTGACTATGCAAAGGCATTTGATTTTGTGGATCACAACAAGTTATAGATAACATTGCAAAGAATGGGAATACCAGAACACTTAATTGTACTCATGAGGAATCTGTATGTGGACCAGGAGACAGTCATTCAAACAGAACAAGAAAACTCTGCCTGGTTTAAAATCAGGTAAAGTGTGTGTCAGGGCTGTATCCCTTCACCATACTTCTTCAATCTCTATGCTGGGCAAATAATCCAAGAAGCTGGACTTTATGAAGAAGAACATGGCATCAGGATTAGAGGAAGACTCATTAACAACCTGCATTATGCAGACACAACTCTGCTTGTTGAAAGTGAAAAGGAAACATTTACTGATGAAGATCAAAGAACACAGCCTTCAGTGTGGATTGTGCCTCAACGTCAATAAAACAAAATTCCTTATGACTGGTTCAGTAAGCAATGTCATGATAAATGGAGAAAAGATTGAGGTTGTCCATGATTTTGCTTTACTTGATTCTACAATCAACACCCATAGAAGCAGCTGTCAAGAAATCAAAAGACACATTGCATTGATAAAAGCTATTGCAAAAGACCTCTTCAAAATGTTGAAAAGTAAAGGTGTCACATTGAAGATGATAGTGTGCCTGACTCATGCCATGATATTTTCAGTCACATCATATGGTTGTGAAAGCTGGACATTGAACAAGGGAGATAGGAGAAGAATTGATGCTTTTGAATTATGGTGCTGGAGATGAATATGGAGTATACCATGGACTCCCAAAAGAACCAATGGATGTGTCCTAGAAGAAGTGCAACAAGAATGCTCCTTTGAGGCAAGGATGGCTAGATACTGCATCTTATGTATTTTTGGACATGTGGTCAAGAGGGACCTTGGGACACCTGCATTTCCATGGTTATTATAGCACTCTTAACAATTGCAAGGATATGGAATCAGCTCAGAGTTCCATCAACAGATAATTGGATTAAAATATGGCATATATACACAATGGGGTATTATCAAGCAGTAACAAAGAATGAAATTATATCATTTGCAGCAAAAAAGATAGAACTGAAGATCATCATTTTAAGTGAAATAATCCAGACTCAAAAAGAGAAATATGCATGTTTTCATTCATATACAGGAACTAGACATATGCACAATTCTATATATCTTAGATTGGAAAATACAAGGAAACCCCTCAGGAGTGGGGAGGGGACAAATGAGATGGGAAAATCAAAAGGGGGAGGGAGAACAACATGGGAGGTAAAGAGGGAGAGAACAAGTAAAGAGTACAGGATGCAATTTTATTAGTGAAGTCACTAATTTTTTTCTCTATCTTAGTGAATCTTAGTGAATCTCACCATATTGTATGCAAAAAATACTGTACTCCATAAGTATATAAAATTATTCATGTATTTCAAAAAGTATTTCTGTTTTTGTAAAGAGATGGAAATATTAACAGTTCTGATTTGATAATTGTACACTATACCTATGAACGGAATTATCACTCTGTATCCATGAATACCCACAATAAAAAATTTATAACTTCATTTATTACAAAATGCATTTTATTTTCATGATGAGCTGAGAAACCCTCTGGCTTGGAATTTATCTTAAGAGAAGAAGAATCCAGCAAAAGATTTACCAAGAATAAAAGAAACAAACAATCCTTTGTTACATGAGGAAAAGAGTGATTTTTGAGTCCGGCATGCTCTCTTATTGTATGTGAAAGTTGATACTTCCAGAGTCAAAGTGTTATTATCAGACCCAGGAAAAATTGAAACTGGCTCCGAAGTAATCAAAGGGGAGGGTTTGTGCCCTCTGTCTGAAATACATACTGTTTCAGGGGCTTTCTAAAGTCTCAGGAGAGATTCCTTCTGGTTCTACACATGCCCAAAGCTTTGCAAATTTCATATACTCAGATTTCTATAGCAACATATATTTCTAACATTCTTAAAACTACAAGAATTCAGACGAGATGCTCTGGAAAAAAACACTTGTCCCAGCAATGATACCTCCACCAATGAACTGACTCCAGCACCTGCTTTGGATCTCAAAGACCAATGAACTCTGTGTCCAAGTAGCTTATGTAAATTTCTCCCTTTTGCCTTTAAAAGCTTTCCCAAATTTCATCTCCTTGAATATACCCATAGTTTCCTATGGCAGACCTATTGCCATTGCAGTGCTCTGTCATTCCCAAATAAATATAATTATTCTTTGGAGAATTTCTCATAGCTGCTTACTTTTATCATTGTTTGTTTATTTCTTCACCAGGTCCTATGCTGTACTGATTATCTCATGAAGTTGTTGTTGTTAGGTGCCATCGAGTCAGTATCTGACTCATGGTGACCCTCATAGGGTTTTCAATGGCTGAGTGTTTCGGGATTGCCTTGGGAGTGGATTGCCAGGTCCTTCTCCCATTTTTGCGGTGCTGGGAATTGAACTCGGGACCTCAGAGACTGCAGCACAGCGCTCTACCAACTGAGCCAAATCCCAGCCCTCTCATGAAGTAGATGCCACCATTATTCCCATTTCATAGATGAGGGCCTGATGCATAGAGATGTTACACAATTTGCTCAAGGTAAGTGGTAGAGCAGGGATTGGAGTCCACCTTGTCCTGGTTCCAGATTCATTTGTCTGTTTTTCCATAGCTAAGCACTGTACTGACTCTTATGTGTTTCATAATTTGATTGTAACAATGCCATAAGGTAGGTATGATTGTCAATCCAATTTTATAGAGGAAAAAACTGAGAAATTGGTCCAAAGGTCAAGCAGGAAAGTCAAGATACAAAAACAGATTCACTGTACTCCAGAACCACCATGATTAACTCTTATCTTATTCAGCTATGTCACCTCTGAATGCTTTTATTTTACTGGCTTGTCACCCCTGTAAGCACCGAAGAAGGAGGGAAACTGTAGTATCCAGCTGAAATGGCAGTAGAAATTCTTGTGGATCATGATTCCAGGGGAAAGGGCAGACATGCCTAGAAATGGCAGCACTTTTTCAAATGTGTCATAGAATCATTGGAAGGAGTAATCATGCTCAGAAGATGGCAGTTGACGGCCAAAAAGATGTGTCCATGAACTCTTCAGGGATATTCTCTGGTTTTTTAGTTACCCATTTCTGTGAAACAAATTATCCCAAAACCTAAGTGATTTCAAACATTTATTTTCTCCCAGGTTCTATGGGTCAGAATTAAGTAATAGCTTATCTAGCTTATCTGGTGGTTCGGGCTGAGGTTACCTCATGAAGTTGCAGTCGAGGATTCATCTGGGGCTGCCATCATCTGAAGGTTAGAAGGATGCTGGAGAATCCACCTCTAAAGAATTCACTCATTCTGTTCTTGGTTGGAAATCTAGGTTCCTCACCATGTGTACATCTCTGTAGGGCTGCTTGAGTGTCCTCACAATATGGCAGCTGGCTTCCCCAAGAGTGGGTAATCTGGGAGATGGGAAGCCAAGAGGAAGCCACAAAGCTTTTGATGACTTAATTTCAGATGTCACACACCATTTGTCACATTTTGTACCCTTGAAAGGAGTCAGTACAAACAGCTGATACTTAAGGGGTAGGGAATTAGGCTACATGTTTTGAAGTGGGGGATATGAAAGAACTTGGGAATATATTCTGGCTGCGTATTTGAATCATCTAGGGAACTATTAAGTATTGATGTTCAAGGTTCTACTCCCCACAAAGACAGATCCACACACAATATTTTCAGATTTAAGTAGATAGGGGTAGGAACCAGCCACTGACTTTTACTGCTAGTTATGTAGAAATACAGCATATGCTCAGATAAGTGCTCAGAACTTAAGCATCTACTGAGGAATTTCACAAAATTAGTACTCCCACACCTAGAGGAAAAAAATTATGACATAGACATTCCCCTCAGCCCTCCTCCCAGTCACTCTTCAGGCACCCAAAGGCACCACATTTCCTAAGTTCTAATGCCCTTAATCAGTTGCTCCTGGTCTTGAACTTCATTTAAATGTTTCAATGGAAGTCTACCCTTTGTATTCTCTTGTGTCCTGCTCCTTTCACTGAAAGGTATGTTTGTAGGACCCATCTAAGTTGTTGGATGCAGCTGTAGCTTGTTTATTCATACTGTTGTATATGGGTCTACTGAAAAAATCCATGTGTTCTATGAAAAGATACCCAATATTTTTACTCAACTATTGATAAACATTGGGGATGGGGTTTAGCTCAGTTAGTAGAGTGCTGCTCTGTACTCTCTGAGGCCCTAGTTTGATCCCCAGCACAGCAAAAATGGGAAAAAGTTGTGGCAGCCCACTCCTAAAATAATCCCAAAACAATCAGCCATTGAAAACCCTATGAGTCAGACTCAACTCAACAGCATCTAACAACAACAACAATTGATAAACATTAGACATGTTTTCAATTTGGCACTTGCTATTGTGAAGTACGATGCTATGAAGATTCTTGTAGGTGCTTTTTGGTCAATATATCTTCTCGTTCTGGTGAGCATTTACCTGGGAGTGGAATTGCTAGCAGTGCAATAGGCTCCCCAGTGAATGTAAAGTGCCTCCAAGACTGAGAAACTCTATGCCAGACCAGACATTATAGCCTGAGCACCATGTGGATGTCTTTCATAGCATTGTCTAGTAACCACTGGCATGTGAAATAGCTGAGACAGTCATTAAAAATAAAAATTCCTACCTTGTACTGAGCAGGATGGGGAAAGAGAGTGGACCTTGGGAATCTACCTGTTTAATAACTTCTCCAAGGCTGTTCACTGCAGCAGTACCACTGTGGTGTCCGATCCCGTCAGATCTCAGAAGCTAAGCAGGGTTGGACCTGGTTAGTACTTGGTTGGGAGATGCACCGGGAACACCAGGTGCTGTAGTCTTGGGAGAAGGACCTGGCAACCCACTCCCAAAATACAATCAGCTATTGAAAACCCTATAAATAGCAGAGAAGCACTGACAATAGTGTTTCACCTGTTGTACATAGGGCCACTATGAGTCAGACACCAACTCGATGGCAACTAACAACAGCCAAGGCTGTTCTTACACACACTAGAATTGGAGAACAATTAGCATTAAGCCATATTGGAAACAAGTCAATCCAGAACCAGTTATAGTTTTTCTGTTTTGTTTTGTGTGGGGGTTTTGGTGGCGGTTGTTGTTATTGTTGTTTTAGTACTTAGGGGTGAACCCATGGCCTCGCTCTTCTTTGCAAATGTTCTGCCAATGGACTGCACCACCACCCTAGTCTTTTTTTTTGTTTGCTTGTTTTTGTTTTGGAGGTTTTGTTTGCTTTGTTATTGTTGTTGTGTTATTTTTGTTTTGGGGCCAATGTCTTGCTAAATTAAGCAAGCTGCCTTTGTCCTCAAACTCCCCATGATCCTCTTGCCTCTGCCTCCCAAGTCACTGGGATTACAGGAGTGTGCCAGCAGGCTTGGCCCAGAACCAATAATACTTCTTGATCCAAGATCTTCTGAAGTTGATGAGAAATTGGCCACTAAAGCAACAGATGATAATGATTATTATTTTTGCCCTTTTACCTTCAGAGAGGATTTATAAGTAAGATATCTTGCCCTTAATCATTGTTACTTTTGAAAACTGTAACAAGAATGGAGACAGAAAGATTTTTATAAAACTTTTAAACTCCTGAAACACGCTTTTCTTGGGTTGTTTATCTCTGAGGCTGAGAGAATACGCTTCATTTACTCATATAAAAGGAGGAGCACAGATGCATCATGTCAAAGTGACAGCCTTCTGATCATTGGGGGAGGAGCATACCCAGGGTGTCTGCCCAGAACTGTTTCCTGTTTCATTATGAAACACAAGCACCCTGGGTGCTTCCAGCTAGAGCAGAGTCTCCCCCTTTGACATCCCCACACTGTGGAGAACAAGACCTTCTCTCTCACTCGGTCCTGGTCTACAAGAATCCATCTGCTTCTGTCTGCTATTCTCTGTATGGTGGATACCCAGTGCCTTCCTTCCTCCTGTCCTAGCCTCTTATCCACATTAGAAACACCCTGGCTTTCCCTTATCCCTTGTGCTCATGCAGTTCCTAATTTGCTTTTCAGTTCTTCTCTAAGAGTATGGTTGCCCAAACTTCCCCTGAAACAACTTGCTTCATTCCTCCTCCTTTCTTGGTTTGCTAACTTTCTGTAGGCAGTCAGGTCCTTCCCAACCAAACTCTAGCCTTGGAACAGACCTACACTCAAGTTTGCTGGGTGTTATGTTTCACTGACATACAGCCAGGGCCACCTTTGGCCATTTGTGAGCTCTAGAAAGTTTTGCCTTTGTGGGCTCTGCTACAGTTCGGAATGACAGTGTCCCTTAAAGTCCCATGTGTGAAAAGTTTGTCCTCAGTTTGGCACTATTGGAAGGTCGTGGGAACCTTTAAGAGGTGGCACCTTGTAGGATGGTTTGGATCACATGGGGTCATGCCCTTGAAGGGAAGGCTGGACCCTTTTCTTTTGCTTCCTGGTGCTTCCTGGCTGTCGTGAAGTGAGCAGCTTCCTCTGCTTCATGTTCCTGCCAGGATATATTGCCTCACCATATGCCCAAAAGCAATGGGACCACCTGACCATGGATGGAGACTTCTAACACTGTGAGATACATAAGCCTCTCCTCATTTTAAGTTGATTATCTTGAATATTTGATCACAGTAGTGCAAAGCTGAATTAGCACAGACCCCTTCCTCCACTGAGTATATTTTGTGACTGCATTGGTAAACAAATTGGATTCCTTATTATGGGTTCATTAGTATTAATATATTCATGGGTCTTTTTATGAGTTTAAAATAATCTAAAAATCTCAACAATTTCATGGATCCCCGAATGTCTTATGGGATGGTATGCCTACTGAGCTTCATGGAAAAGTGATCCTCAGGCAAAGACCATTCCCAGATGTCACATCCTTCTTTTTGCTTTTTTTCCCCCCTGAAACAAGGTCTCCTTTTGTTGGGTAGACTGATCTTGACCTCCTGGGCTCAAGTGATCATCTTGCCTCAGCCTCCCAAGTGCATGGACTGTGTTTGGGGAGGGAATTTTAGGATTTTAGAAAATATTAAGAGTATTATTAAGTAAAGCCCATAGTTACATTATGCCTCACTCTTTGTGCTGTATATTCTAAGGATTTTGGTACCTCACCAAACAGAAAACTCCTCGTGCTCTACCTACTCATCCCTCTTTCTCTCTGCCTGAGCCCCTGATGACACTGTCTACTTACTGTCTTCATAATTATTTCCTTTCCCATATGTCAGATAGTTCAATTCATACAGTCTTTCCAAACCAATTTTCTTTACTTAACAATATATGTTTCCTCTGTGTCTCTCTGTGGCTTTATGCCTCATTTCTATTTTTGCTGAATTATTATTCCATTGTCTGGATGTGCCACAGTTTGTTTATCTATTTACCTGTGAAATGGCATGATTTACTTATAAAGGGGAATATTACTTTCTTCTATGTTTGTGCTGTGATGAATAAAGCATCGTAATTTTTATGTTTATTCACCATGAGTTGGCAAATTCAACAAACTGAATGTTGAAAGGCTAATCTTCTGTGTAAGGAGGAAGTTAGAGAGAAGGGGAAAGAAAGAATGAACAGGACCTTCTGACCCTATGGTCGTTTCCTCAGTGAAATTATGTGCAGAGGAAAGGTGAACAGCATTGTCTCAGGATTCAATATTGCAATTATGGATTCAGTTTAGTGATGAACAAACCTTCATGTGAGTAATGTCAGCCATGACAGCTGTGTAGCCAGCCACAGAGGGAAAAGGACACTGGTTCATGCCATGACATAGCATCATTTTTGTCTGGAACATAGGGTCATTGTTGTTGTTTGGTTAGTTTGGTTTTCATCAGTTTTGTCTTTTCTGTATTCTCATTTGTTTACAAGTTGACTTTGGTTGAATCTTGAAGTAGATTTTAACCTGTAGGCTGTCTCCTTTAATCAATGTCCAGCTTTCACAAGCATATGATGCAATTGAAAATACCATGCCATGAGTCAGCTGTGCCCTCATCCTCAATGTGACGGCTTTACTTTTCAACATTTTAATGAGGTCTTTTGCAAAAGCGTTTCCCAATGCAACACATCTTTTGATTTCTTGACTGCTGCTTCTGTGGGTATAAGAGCAGGATGTGGCAATTCACTCCAAAAGAAATCCTGAAATAATCAATCATTGAAAACCCTCAGGAGGTGGTTGTGAGTTGGACCAGAATTGATGGTACTTAACAACAACAGCTTCCATGGGTGTTGATTATAGAACCATGGAAAGCAAAATGTTAGACAACCTTGATCTTTTCTCCATTTATCATGAAGTTACTGACTGACCCAGTTGCAAGGATTTTTGTTTTCTTGATGTTGAGGGGAAATTCATACTGAAGGCTGTGTTCTTTGATCTTCATCAGTAAATATTTCCTATCCTCTTCACTTTCAGCAAGCAGGGTATTATCTGCATATCACAGGTTGTTAACGTGACTTCCTCCAATCCCGATGCACTGTAAAATAACAATATTGCAATGTTTCAAGACAGGAAATTTGATTAAAGCAACAGTAGGAAACTAATACTACATACAAGAAAAGGTTTTGTTGGAAGGTTAAGATAATTATATTGTGATTATGTCTGCTTTATGTTACAGTGATGAGTCCAGAGTGATACTTGTTATAATATTGGAAGAACAGCTAAATTAATATTAATATTTAGATACTTAAATTAATATTAATATTAGTAGAAGCTAATAAAATGTAATATTGATGTTGATAATCAAACTTGGGGGATACTGGATTAAAGATCCTGTATGACATTACCTCTATAAGAGAAAATTGGTCTAAAGGAGATTTGGGTTTGTTTAATTATAGGTTGATGATGTTTCTTAATCACTCAGCAGACAGATCACATATACTACAGATAGTTATAGATAAGGAAACAGGTACATGAAATTACTACAAAAACGTGAGAAAGTTTTTGTGGAATTATTGGATGGTTTTGTCTGTTTAAATCTAAACAAACCCCTCACTGGCTATTTGTTCATTTTGATGTCTGATTATACAATGTCAGTAAAACTAATAGTTGCTGCCAAGCTAAGAGCGATTATTTTATTGTGAAAAGACTTTGATCATGGACCTCAGGTAGGTTATGCTGTTCAGCTTATTTCCAACAGGCCTGGAATTAGCCTAAACTCTTATACTGAAATCAGAGCTGTCACTCCATGATGACATGCATGATTTGTACCTGATGTTGGCAAGAACCCCAGAGGAATCCGGTATGGGGCTGGTTTCATAGCAAGGCTGTGTCTACCTGAACAGCAGGTGTGAGGCCCCAGCGGAGAGTCTATGAGCATCTGAGAGTTGATGGCCTTGAACTCTTCTTGCTCCCTCATCCCTCTGAAATTCCTGGGTAGGAATACAGTCACGTTTCCTTTCATTACAGGAGGGAAACTTCCTATGGGTATAGGACACAGCTGAGGGCAGGAGGGATGGGGTTGACAATGGAAGAGTGAGAGGCCTTTATCTATGTTCTCTGTGCATTCAGTGTCTCCAAATATGCAAAGATGCTCAGCTAAACTTGAAGGGAAAGAGTTGGCAGGTTAGGAGGAAGCAGAAGATGTAAATTAGTTTGAGGGGCAGGTGGGTAGCAAAAGACAGAGAGCAGGATCAGCCTCCAGGATTTCTTCCCACCAATCTATGTTTTGATTTTGTACAATTTCCCTCCTCCCTTTTCTCTTTGCCTACCTGTGTCCACGTTGTCTTGTGCTGTTCTTTTTGACCCTTTTCCCTACACTCAGTCAACAGTGCCCCCTCGTGGCCTCCTGGTGAATCTCTGTTATCTCATCAACCAATCTCATAAGGAACCTATGTAGAGTGTTCCATGGCTGATTGTTTCAGGATTGCTTCAGGAGTGGATTGCCACGTCCTTCTCTCATTTTTGCTGTGCTGGGGATTGAATCCATGGCCTCAGAGAGCACAGAGCAGCACTCTACCAACTGAGCTAAACCCAGCACCACAACCAATAGAAAATTACTGGTTCACAAACCAAGTGACTATAGATCCCAGATGAACCCCCACCCTCCATTGTAAGAGGGAAACAGTAGGAGATTACTCTTATTTCTTAAAAATGATGCAGAGTGGTGCTGCTCATGATTTCTTCCATATCACACTTGGTGATCTTTAGGGGAGAATTGTGCAGCTGAAATTCCCAATTGTAGGACATGTGGGTGGTTCTACTAACAATGCCCTTAACAGACTCAGCCTAGAGAAAACCACAGGGTGTGCACCCTGGTCGTGAAGGAGCTTCCCTCCTCACACATAACGAGGCATATTGTCCATGACCTGGGAATCCTAGGTGAGTGATATGCTATGATTTAGTTCTTTTCTACTATCAACCTTTTCTACTATCCACATCCTCAACCCAAAGTCCAGAGCTGGTTTGCATAAACAGAGAAATGGGTGGCTTTTGAGTAAAAAATGATTGTGCTACTTACTTGCATTTGGCAGATAGTTCCATGAAACAGCAATTTTTAAAATACTTGTCACAACAAGGAGCCTATTTCAAGCTTCTCCCTGGGTGCTCAAAGCTTCTTTGAGGGAGAACCTTTGTCCATATTGACTTGTCTCACTGTTCAAACCCTTTGCTTAGCCTCTCTGAGCCTGAATTTCTTCATATGTAAAATGATGATACTGTAGTGGCTCTCAACAGAGACGAGGGGCTGCTATAAAAAATAAAGGTAGGAACAGTTTTTCCAGATAGTTATTCTTTCTTGTCTTTTTTGGAAAATAAAAATAAAAACTCCAAAGAAATTGTAAAACATCTACCACTCAATATTAAATGGTCACAAAAGCCCTAATGGATCTAACAGGTCTCAAGAACTTGCCCTGAGCCAGTCATGGTGGTGCACACCTGTAATCCCAGCACTCAGGAGGCTGAAGCAGGAGGATTACCATGAGTTCGAGGCTAGCCTCAGCCACAAAGTGAAACTCTGTCCCAGAAAAGCAAGGAAGGAAGGAAGGAAGGAAGGGAGGGAGGAAGGAAGGAAGGAAGGAAAGGAGGAAGGGAGGGAGGGAGGGAAGAGGGAAGGAAGGAAAAAGGAAAGAAAAGAAAGGAAACAAAAAAGAAAAAAGAAGAGAAAAGGAAAAAGAAAAGGAAAAAACCCTCGCTCTGCCATTGGAAGCTGTGATGAAGTGCAGAAAGGGCATCTTTCTGTTTCTTTGTTTGTTCTTTAACTATCAGAAATAGATTTATTATTATTTTTTAGTAATTTTTTTGGAAATTTTTAATGTACACTTTAATGTGATTCATTCTGACGTGCTTTTCACTGTGACATTTCCATATATGCATTTTGTTGTACATTACACAGATAAGTTCCCCCTTACCCTCTTGTGCACTTCCTCCCCCCATTCCACCACCCCACCAAAGACTTCTCTTCTATTTGCATGTCTTTTTATGGTAATATTTTTCTATATATCCTTGGGTTCCAATTATGTTTAAGATTGAAACTTTTTCTGTAGTGAACTTTGTTTTTACATTGTCAGTACTATTACGTGAATTTTCTAGCCTATCTATATTAATACCATTCTTAGGTATTATTGGTGTTATTATAATTATTTCCAGGACTATTAATGTTGGGCTGTTCATCCTGAGGTCACCCCCTCCCCCGTTCCTCTTTAGTCCTTGTTCCAAGTGAGGGCATCTTAATGGTTTGTTACAGTGCACACCTACCAGGTCACAGGACTGACTGTCACCTCTTTCCTGGCTTAGGAGCCCTGGCAGTTTCTGCTGTGATATGAAAACCACACCCAGGATCAGGCCCAGATGGGCTGACTGTGTGCATGTCAGACCAGACCAAGAGAGGGCAGCACAGACCATGCACTGGGCTTGCCAGAAAAGAAATACAAGGCTTGGCCAGAATCCTCCTTTCTGGGAAAAGGGGAATAGCCTTAATGTGTACTTGGACTCATAAAATTAAGCCGTTCGGAAAACAATCTGGAACTCAAGTCCAGCTCCCGAGTAGACCAAACCGATTTTCAGATGCAGGAAAGTGTTGTCTTTGAGTCCGCACCTCTTTCTGTTCTGTGTCCCTTTATTTCTTCTCAAAATATGGTGAAGGGCCTGGCAGCATTGACAGAAAAGCAGCATTTCAGCCCCAGGCGACACCCACAGAGTCAAAATCTGCATCTTCACGAGATTCCCACGTGATTCTTGTTCACATGGAAGTTTGAGAAGCTCGGCCTGACCGCCCTTCCTTACACTCACCTGCCACCCAGCAATGCTCTCCACTGCCTGTCCCTGTCCTTTCTCCGCTACTGCACCCTACCACAGCCAGGGAAAAATTCTGGCTGGTTTCAGGGTTTGAAGCAGGAGGGAAGTTCATGTGATTTTGGGGGTAGCAGGTGCAGAGCTGAGATTTGTGCTGCAGGGGACTCAGGGACAGCATCGTGGGCTTCCAACCACTCAGCTGTATTTGTCTTGGAGTGATGGCTGAGCAAGGGAACATTGGAAACAGGTGCCCCAAAGAGCTGAACAACTTGTCACCATTCTTAAAGCAGCCGCGGTGGCGCATGCCTGTAATCCCAGTGGCTTGGGAGGCTGAGGCAGGAGGATCACAAGTTCGAGACCAGAGGCAGTCTGCGTAACTTAGTGAGACCCTGTCTCAAAAAGTAAAAAAAAAAATCAAAATTAAAATTAAAAAATAAGGACTGAGGGTGCAGATCAGTGGTCCAGCACTTGTAAAGCACACAAGCGCAAGATCGTGGGTTTAACCCCCAGTACCACAAAAAAAAAAAAAAAAAAAAAAAAAAACAACTCGTCACCATTCCTAGTCCAGAGCTAATCTGCATACATACAGAAACGGGTGGCTTTTGACTATCAAATGATGGCTCTCCTTCCCTGCGCTGGGTAGGTAGTCTCTTGAAACAGTCAAATATCAGCACTTTATTTTTGTGATTGTCACAATCGGGAGCCTCTCTCAGGCTCTGCCTGGATCCTCAGAGGTTCTTTGAGGAAGGGCCTTTGTCCAGAATGCCTTCTCTCCCTGTTCAAATCCTCACGTTCTGGCAGGAAGCTGCTGCCAGCTTGCTCTTGAGAAGGAAAACGAACACGAAGCAGATGGAT